>JARYHS010013630.1:232817538-232984404 GCA_031002005.1 Vandiemenella viatica
GCACACCCACCATTCTTGGTTTACTCACACGACTAAACATGTTTCTGAATACAAATTAGTTACTAAAAAACTTATTTATGTATTTTAATGGCATATAGCCTTATCAACTATACAGCCAACCTTTTACAAAAGTTTCCACTGATGTGCGCAATAGCATTTTCAACTAATTGTTTGCTTACAGTATTAATTAATATGGTACAAGTGAAACCATTATGTATTGATTTACACTCATGAGTTAATCAATATACAAATGAAACGGATAGACATCCAGGTAGATACAATCGTGCTTTAAGATAAACAGTACACTATTAAAAAAAATGCACATGCTTCAAAAGATAATGGCTATCAATTTTAGAATATGTACAAGGAACAATCAGGTAAACATATTTTAATCTTTAAAGTAGTTCTTGTTAATGTTTTTGACATTATACGATATCAGAACAGTCGCGTTCGCACACCAAGATTTTTTTTTTTTTTTTTTTTTAATTCTACTAGCATTTTTCTTGCGGCAATCTGTAGTTTTGCAGGAAAAAAGAATTTGAATTGAGTCGTCTACTGCTGGTTCGAAGCAAAACATTATTTGCCAAAAAGAAGTTACGTGATAAGTATCTGCGTGCATCACTTGGACACTGTGCCGCTCGTTACACATCGAACAGTGTTGCTCTGTTACCTTAAATTGCTTTCGAGTGGAACGGCAGTATCTTACGTTCCACTAAGGCCACCGTGCGGAATCACACTGAGACGCGATTGCACTTTAAAGCTGTTTGCTCTCGTCTGTGAGCCTTACAGAGCGCATACACTGGGAGCCGGAAAGTTTGTTTGGCATGCTGCCGAAGGAAGATCCCTCGTACGGTATTACCGATACGCAAACCTGGGTCTGAAGATTGTCGCTGGTTTATTCAGCCACGTGAGACCGGCATGCCCCTCGTGGTAGTGGGAGGAGCAAGAGGAGGCGGCAAGAACTCGCGTGGGGCGAAACGGCGTCGACTCCACTTGTTAAGAGCGCGCTAGGGATAACAAAGACGGCGGCACTGCAGGCAATTGTAGAAAAGTTTTAACTGCGAGGTTTTAAGGAGCACCCTGGACGGAGCGCTCGTTTCTGCATCACAAATGCCTGCGCTTAAAGTGGAAAGTCTGTGACGCACACGACACGGCGTCACGACTCGTCCCACGTGAGCTTTTTTAACCAGACAGAAACTTCTTCCCTCTAAGGCTGGATCGTGTTGGCGTGTTAGCTACTTGTCATCTTACTCACGAAATTGATATTCAACATTTACACTTCCGTTATGCTTCGTAAAATCTTCGGCTAGCGAAATTCAATTTTATGTGTAAAATGTAGATCGGCTGCCTTGTATTTGTGTATAAAAGTAACTTCTATAAATCCGTGTTCCTTTGCTTATTCGACGTCTGGTTTATGTTTTGATTATTCTTTTTATTAAATTCCAAAAGTTTTATTTGTTTATTTTTAACACTTCTATTTTTTTTTAATAATAAATATGTAGTTCTCGTAGGTTTAAATGTCACAATGAACAAATAAAATGATATTTCTCAGTCTGATGTAAATATGCAACTACTTCATCTTCACATTACTTAAGATTGGTGTACTCATTTTCCAAGTTGGAATGAATATATTGAATTGTTTCTCTTTGTATTTTCATGAAATTTTAATGCTGAGAATGGAAATCAGTGATATTTTATGGCTATAAGTAGTTTTGGGTTCATTATTGCTAAGAGTTCACTTTTACTCCTATGTATGGGATTGTTCATGAATGTATAACATCTGACGCTATTGTTAAAACTTGAATGGGTAATTTATAGGTAATGTCGTTCGGTTATCTACATCCAACAGTCTGAATCCTGCGTCGAAATCTGTACTATTTTGCTGTCTTGATGCTATCTAACAAATAAATTTATGTGCAACATGGATTCCTGTTCATGAAAATAGTAGCCTTATGAAAAACTTTGTTTATCGTAAAAGCAGTCTGAAACTACATCTTTTTTCTTACAAGGTCACTTTTGATAATAGTATGGAAACCATCCGCAGTTGCTAGTGAATATTATGTTAAGTCAGACAGAAAATTTGGAGACGGTAGTTGGTGACAAAAAGTAGTCTAACCGATCGGTCTGATGTATCAAAAGGGCGACCGATGGATATTGGGCTGCACATAACCTTTGTTGGGATTGTGGTATCAGTTTACACTTGTCGATCCAATGCTCATCGCTGTCGTCAAATTCCATATATAACCGACAAACAACTGCGATCACAGAAGCAGCTAACGTTATCTACGTTCCTTGCACATCGTTTAACGTTCAACTTACAGAGGATACTTCTGTTGTTTTTGAAGTCATTCGCCGTTCATTTAGTTCATTTCTGAGTGTCATCAGGTTTCCGCAACATTTTTGTCTCTGTGTTGTCACCTTGCTGTTTGTTTGTTCGTTTTTTTTTTTTTTTATTTTCCCTGACAGACTTCATTTGATTAATCCGCCTTCATTTCTCGTAGAGTTATACTCTCTACCTTCCTTGTGCAATTGCTGTTTGAAGATGAAAGCCTTGAACGGAGCTACAGGCTAACTGCGGACTGTTGTTGAATCCCCAGGAAGGAAAGTTCTCGGCAGCAAAGCTGACCGCGTAACATCACTCCACTGCCGAGTCTTGAAAAAAACAAACGATCGAGCCTTGTGGATAAGCGGTATGGTTCTGGCCTTGCTTTCTAGAGGCAGTTGGTTTGGATACCCGCCCGGCCTTCCAGATTTTGATTTTCTATGGTCTTTCCCAAGTCACTCCGACTGAATGTTGGAATGGTTCCCTCAAAATACCATGGCCGAATTATCTTCCGTTCCTTGCCCTCAGTTCTTTCTGCCCTCTAATGAGAGTCGTAAAAACTCGCAGACAACCAGTATGTACCCGCGAGCGTTCGTTTGGTCCTGTTGGTGACCTTTGAGTAATACAAAAAATAAAAAACAAGAAGCTCTAGTTCCACCAGATTCCATAATAGCGGCACGAATGTTTTGTTAACAATACCACTTTGCCGTTGCCAACCCTCCCTGTGAGTCATCAAACATGTGCGATTACGTCAGGACCATTTACACGAGACCAGCAGTGTGTCCTGTATTCTCGTCGGAGTCAGTCAACGACTTTAACTTTTGACACTATTTAAGGAGCTGAATGATGTATTGCAAATTTTTACCTCAGCTATCATACGCCTTTGTCATTTTCAAAATCATGAGGATGGTAGCGAGAAAACATTCTTTTATAGTATTTCAGGCACTTTCCCTGAGGTAACTACTATAGTTTTACACAGAAATACCAGCTCCACATTCTGACAGCTATGTCTTTGGATAATGTGTATTTAAAAGTTAAAACAAACTGAAATTTAAACGGTTTGTGATAACAATAATAGACGTAAATACATCTTAAATTTAGTAACATTGAACTGTAACTTTCATCTCATTACCCAGCTGACGACCCAAATAAAGAGATTATGTATCCACCAGTCTTTTATGAGTTTGTCCAGAGATTTAAAATGGTCATACTGTGTCAATTTCTGCAGCGAGTGTTATAATTATTCCAAAATTGTACAATTTTAATACTGACCGATATGTAACTTTGTTAATGTCATTTACACGCTCCACATTTGATAAGATAATTTAATTTGTTTAATGATGATGCTATAATTTGCGCGTTTTTATGAAAAACGGTCAATTTTTGTTATTTAGGCATTACAATAATTTCGAAGAACCCTTTTCATTGATAGTATTAAAAATAAATATAAAATTACCAAGATGGAACTTCCATAATATCTGTCAAAGTCCTGATATCGAGATTTTTAACGACAGTGTCAACAAATCAAATGAGTTTAGGAGGCATAACTTACAGCAAGTAACTTCTCTTTAAAGTCATAGCAGAAATACTGAAGTTGTTAACTGAGAGCAGCCAGCATCGATTTTAAAACCAAATTCATCACACAACGATTCATATATCTTTGCAATTAGTTTATCACGATACGGTAGAGCTTTCTGCATCCTCCTCAAGCAAATGCGTTCGAAGTTTCTTCATTACTCTTCAGCAGATTATAGTTCCACCTATTTGTCTACCATTAGCTGCCATACGTGACATTTTCTACTCTCAATTCCTGTCTGCCATATCTAGGAGTCGGAAACACTATTCTCGAGTCTCATTACGCTGAAGGTGGTGCACTGTATCGAACAAGAGAGTTTCCACCTCAGTCTCTCGTCCTCACTGTGACCTCGAGTATCTCATCCTTTTCCCCTTTCTCAGAACAGGTTGACGCAACTCTTAAAAAATCTGTGGGGAGGCAAATGAGAAGCCACCCTCACAGCGAGTGTATTCATTTCAACAGGCAGCGGACGGCTGTATCGTGTTTACAGTGGACTATTATTTCCAGCCGGAAAGCATGCCATCAAGAAACTATCTCTTCTTCAGTACCTTAGCACACGTTGGACATGTTTTTACCATCATACGCACATACTATCATGTTGATAAAAATTTCTCAACTGCATAATTCCAATATAATTCAGGCATAATTCAAGTATTAACGCACTGATGTTCTGAGATATTGATATCATATTAAAACATGTGTCATTTACTGATGCGTTTAGTCAACAGTCAAACAGTAAATGCAAATTTCGATATTAAACAGCTTCCTAACGCTAACATAGTTAATATCTCTCGACAGTCGTTTGTAGAATTGACCCAGTAAAATTACGAAAGTTAGTTGTTGGTTGTTTAATTATTTTAACTAGGTGTCCTGAGAGAATATGAATGTTGATACTGCTTTAAAGAGCTCGTACAAATTGAAGACTGCTTCAGAAATTTTAAATACTGTAGCCAATACATTCAGTAAAACATTAATCGCTTTAGTAATTGAGACGACCACCAGACAACACTAATATAAAAGTGACATAAATAAAAAACAGCATATTGTGCAGGATTAATTTAACTGTAGGCTATGATACATAGCTTGAGTCCACAGTTATTCGTTATATCGAAGAAAAGCATACTATAGCAAAAACTTCAGACTTAGAAAATTCATATATTTTTTCCAGTTACTTGAAACAATCACACTCGAAAGACGGCTTAAAAATGGATGACAAGCGTGCTAAGCTAAAAGAATTGTAATTGTAGATAACGACATTGGAATGTATAGATCAATCTATTCATTTTTCGTAACAGCTGGAATATTTGCGAAGTAAGGGATTAGATGATGTAAACACAGTAATTTCGTGGGATTTTAATGAATAAACGACAGAATATTCTACGAACTATGCATTCCACATTCTTCGTGGTCACCTAAACTATCCCTATAATCCAGCAGAATACAGTTCAATCTGTAATTAGAACAACGGAAAAGTTTTAGCGTTTTCAACAGCACAAATCGAGCATTGACAATGATGCATGGTGACTAGGGATTGCAATCCAGCAAAGCGGGATCCCGCAATCCCGCGGTATCCCGCAACATTAGACACTGGAATGCACAAAATTAAGAGAATCCGCAAACCACAAATTGCAGCGAAAACGTGTGTCTGTCTGCGTGATTCGCTGTCCCACTTTGTCTCTATCGGATGTTTTGCACTGTTTGCATATTCCCTTGCAGTTGGTATTTGACTCGTGCGAACAAACGTTTGTTTTCGTAAGTAAATAGTTCCACTTTGACCTATTTATTAAAACTTACTTCGTTTTGAGTACTCATTTCTATAATTTGAGTTATATTGCGTAATTAGTACAAGTTTCTAACTATATAGTAAGTATTTTGTATGCATCGCACACGTTATCTGAACTACACAGTTTAAGCTTTCTATTGATGGTTTCGCTATTCTGATTTTCTGTATTTACCTGTATTTGCGGCCGAAAATTTAATTATTCGTTGATACGAAACTAATATTATCGTAATTTTAACGACCGCATACTTATTTATTTAGCATCTATCAAAAGTGAATCGTATATCCTTTGATGTATTGTTGTTTTGGTCACCACCTCAAAGCATTTAAGACATATGTTCTTTAACGAAAGCCGCCTGCTTACATGTGTCGCTCTGGTTTGCAACTAATCCCTCTAGGTATGATTTGATCACTCGTCACAAAACATTATCTCTGAGTGAATAGCATGTGTCCTATCAACCCCTTGTTATTATCTCGACTAAAGACAAAAATACTTATAATGAAGACTTCACGGCTGTAACGCCGAATTGTAAAAAGACCATACTTCAACGGCTGTCTCCACCTCCTTCCTCACGTAAGGAATTTCGTGTTTTTACAACTTAATCCGGAGATCATAGGCCGAGAAAGACTCCTTTCTTACTAAAAGAAATAATTTCCACTCTAAAAAGTCGTTACTTAAAGTAAAACTGAAATACTTGACAGTTTACATTTTGGTGAGTAGCTTATCTTAATAACATTGAATCGACAATAAGATCAATCAAGGAATCATCAGGCCAAGTCTCGTGCTTGTGCAGTGACAAAAAACTATGAGATCTTGCTCTGAGCCAAGTCTGCACTATACAGAATGTATTCATTTCAGTTTGCGAAATAGAATGCTATCTCTCGGTGTTATGGAACGTTTATTTCGAATTTAAAAAACTAAAAAAAACTCGGGTGACTTGACCGTTATGCATACCATGTTTTTAAACTGATGTGGTGTATTGTGAGGCGCATAATATGACCTAAGGCCGAATATTTTAAATTTTTGATTATTTATTTAAAAATTGGGTTAGATTTACAAACAAGAATGTAAAACCTCGAAATATACTTAAGTCATGCTAAAAAAAATTATTTTGCAAATTAAAATATTATTATCTGTTAATTTTTATAAATAAATTAAAAATTGATTTATTAATTTAATTAACAGACGTTTATTACTTAATTTATTAACACTTTAAATAACTATGTTTTGAATACATGAGTTAAAAAGCAGTTGGTGCCAATCCCGTAAAAATCCCGCGGGATTGAAAACACTGCGGAATTACAATCCTTAATGGTGACCCGAGTATCATTCAAAATTATCACAGGAATATTGATTTCCGCTGTACATCATTCAATCATTGACTAAGAAATCACCACACAATTCTTAGTATAATGACACTAATACTAGCAGAATTGTTATGAATTTGCTAATTGTCGCAGACTGGATATTTGAATAGGGGTTGGCTAAAAACAAAGATACCTTTATGGAATTTGTTGGTTAGAAAAAGGTTTTTATAACGTTCAATGGAACAAGATATTGAAAATTTTAAAGAAGTCTAAAATATCCAGATAGAAGATACTTATAAGAACCAAATGGCTTTATTTTAATGAAAGTAGAGATTCATTAGAGACATGCATCAAGGTTGTGGTCTGTCACCATTAACATTCAACTTTTATGTAAAGGAAGAAATAAATTAAATAAAAGAGAAATTTGAATGCGTCATAAGTGTTCAAAGGAGAAAAAAATCAGTACGTTATGATTTGATGATGATATTGTCTTGTTAGCAGAACAGACAAGGATCTTCAGAAGTTACTGAACGGCATGAAAGAAATACTTAAGGAAGGCTATGGACTAATTATAAATCAAACAAAGAGATAACATGTCATAACATGTTGGGAATAGTAGTAGATTAAATATAGAAATAGAAATGGATGAAATAGGAAACGTAAGTGAATACTGCTACTTAGCAAGTAAAATTACAACTGATGATCGATGGAGGAATGATGTTAAACACAAAATAGCCGTACCAAAAAGAGCCTTCTTGGAAATGAGAAATCATTTAGTTTCAAATATTAATCTAGGTCTCAGAAAGTAATTTTTAAAACTCCTCTTGTGGAGCACAGCACTTTACGGTAGTGAAGCATGGAAGTTAGAAATACCAGACACTCGGAAAATTGAAACATTTGAAATGCAATTCTATGAATGGACAAAATGAACTTTTTTGGAAATGGTGACTGAGAAACTTGTGGAAGAGTCTTACAGAAAGAAGAGACATGATGCTGGGACACAGTTTAAGACTTGCGGAATTGGTTGTTAGTGAACGGAAATGTCTAAGATAAGAAGTATAGAGGAAGACAGAAATTAGAATATATGATGCAGATGAATAAGAACGTAGGTTGTAAAGCGTATGTTGGTACTATGAAGTTAGAGCAACATAGGCGGAGATGATTGATTGCATCAAGTCAGTAGAGAGACCGATGACAGGAAAAAAAAAATATTTAAGCTTGAGAAATCAATATTACAATCAGCAACCAATTTACGTTGAATAACTGAGCGCCTAGTGATGCACTGTGCCCATCTGTCTGTCTGGGTTGAGGCACTCCGGGATTTCAATTCCACTGGAGTCATCGCTGGTCGCCCGCCCGCCCGCTCGACTCCGCCGGGACGTGATATTGGCAGCAGTGCAGATGCCACGCGGGCAGATTGCTTGCGTCCAGCCAGGGCCGCCCCCCCTGACTGCTGGCCCAATGCATTCTCACGAGTCGTTGGCAGACGACACGCCTCAAATCGCTTTTCACTTCCATCCACATGTTCCCGGTGCCGTTTACTTGTCAAACATGAAACCGTTAAAGATATCAGTTAGTCCCTCCTTCTTTACATGCTTATACTTGTTACTTCAACTTAGTGCCGTACAACTTAGGACTGTCATAAGAGGTTCTTATGACTTTCATTTTTAATAAGGGATTTACGACTTTTCGAAGTCATGGTTACCTGGACCGGGAGAGGATGTATGGCAAGGAACGGGAAGAATTTCGGCCATTGCCTTTTTGATAGAACGTCAGCAAACTTCTATGGGTATAACTTCGGGAGATCATGGTAAGCTGAAATCTGGATAGCTGGACCGGACCGAAAATTGAACCTTCGTTTCTCACCAATTCAGAGCCTGCAGTTAACAGATCACCTACCTGGATCGGTGCATTGTTGTAGGCTAATCTCTAACAATATATATATATATATATATATATATATATATATATATATATATTTTTACTTAGACAGCAGTGAAAGCATAGATTCTACTTGTATCTAATATATAAGAAATGATTTTTTTTTTTTTTTTTTTTTTTTTTTGCCAACGATCTTTATACAAATACACAGTTTCTATTCAGTTTTGATGGAACTTTGCACAAGAATACATTAAAACAAATACAGTTTACGTTTGATTTACAAAAACCTAAACTTCATCCTCCTTACCTCCCTCACCTTAATATCTGTCAACGTTGTTCATACAAAACCACAATAATGTGAAGTACGCAAGAACGCTTTCGTGGTCCGGATTCCATGTTAAACTGTATGTCCTATGTACCCTGTAGCACTACCGGTTTAGGTTAAAGAGGATAAGAGGGGGCGAATGCGCAGCCAATAGAAAACCTGTTACACGGACATTACGACCACACGGAATTATTATTATTTAGTCTATCTGTAGCTATAAGTATGACGTGTTGCGCGTATGATATTCATAGTTTTAAGTTTTTACTTCTGTGGCCCCAATGACTGACAATTGTTATTTTTTGCATGTTTCTTTACGGTTCGTCGACATCTTGGTCATTAGTGGCGGGAAAGGACTGGGGGCAAGAGGGCAAGGAACAGCCAGTTGAATGAACCGTCCATGCATTCTGATGGAATAATTTCGGGCAAACACGGAAAACCGAAATCAGGATAGCCGGACAGGGATTTAAACCCATGTCCTTCCGAATTCGAAGCCAGAGCGTTACCGCTCAACCAACACACTCGGTACCTACATTTGAATCCAGCTTCCACTTGTTTGCTTAATGCAGACACACATGCGCCAAATACGGATCTTTCGATATAAAATCATTCGTCTGTCGCGCGAACAACTTCTGTGCTGATTAATTATTTACATGATGACAGTTTAATATTGTACGAAACCCTTGTTGTATGTGTAATACAAACTATTTTACGAGAGTATATCCTTCTTTCTTACTGTTAAAGCTAGAAATGTAGTTCTGTTAAAATCATCTAAAAACAACAAATAGTTTATTATTAGTATCCGCACTATCTCATATTTTGACGTGAATACATGCTTTTACTCCATTTTGTTGAATAATATATACGAATTATCTTCATTGCTACCCTCGGCCGACAACGCGATATGACGGCCAAAGAAGTCTTCCACTTTGGCATTTCCTAAGGACTCAGAGAAAGATATCAAGGCTATAAGTTTAATGAGAAAATATGGGACCTACATTACGGGTGCAGTGACTGTCGTATAATTTAATCCCAATGATTTGAGGTGTAATCCCTCTTGTTATGAATTAAATTAATTTTTGTTTACATAAATTATCAATAAACATATTATTAACGATTAAAATGGCTGATATGTGGAATAGGGATGTTGCTTTGCACATTAACAACACCGTTGTCTCAACGTTTGACATTAATATACGTTTAATAAAAAATTATTCTTCTTAAAATGTGTGACACAATCAGGCAAAAATTTGGAAATCCAACCAAGAGGTTCAGTTTACATCAGTTTTCAGGATTTTCTGTATGTCCATTCATTAAGCTCAGTGGGGCTGTGAGATTTTATCTAGGGCGTTTTATCTAGGAGGTTGATCAATACGATAACGATTTGCGGTGATCACCTTATCTGCGTGGCTACCATTTAGCAGGAAGCACTGAGTGTGCTGCTGGCAGACGTCCGACACGATGATTCCAATTTCTGCTCCCCGTCAGAGACCCACGTACAATCGGATAACGACATGGAACACTAGAGCCACCACACACAGCACATCTCTTTCTGCAAGCTGGCCACGCAGCAAGCACACATCCCCATCGCGTCGCCCTATGGGCTTGCTTTATTCCTACACTGAGGTCTACCTGGCCCAAGGTCGCATTCCAGATCGCAGCCGGGCAGTTACTGTTACCTTTGCTTTACGCACCGTCCATCTGTACGACTACGGGTCTATCTTCTGGCAAATATAGCTCGATGTAGTGTAGCAATACACTATAGATTCTAAATGACTTCGTATTTTTGTGGCTTTGCAAGCGAGGACTAGTTAAGGAATTAAATATAAATAAAACATTGCCGATGAAACAAAACTTGAAAGATGATGCACACCAGCACTACTTCAGAAGTAGAGAGTAATATCGTTATTGTTCAGAAACATTAAAAGACTTTCCTGGTTAAGAAATTAATTCAGTGGTATAATGTAGTAACTAAACAAATTAGTTTAACGCGGAGAAAAAAAAAAGAAGCCATTTACGAAAAAGAAATAAGAATAATTATATCTTCTTACTAGAACTAGAATATACAAACTGTATCGATTAATATTTATTTACTGGGACATTATTTTCAAAAAAAAAATATCGTTGTGTTTCAGCTCTACGTCTCTGGAACAAACCTTAATGTGTGTGATTTTTTTTTTTAATTTTTTTTTTATTTTTGATTTTTTTTACGCCTTGTTGAAGGCTAAGGTCATAAGAGGCGGAATGGGACTGGGGACAAGGAACGGAAAGGAATTTGACCTTGGCCTTTTTGAAGGAAGCAACCCGGCATTCGCCTGGAGTGATTTGTGGAAATTATAGAAAACCCAATTCTGGATGCCCCGACGGGGATTCGAACCCGCGTCCTCCCGAATGCGAGGCCAGAACGTTAACCGTTCACCCCCCACGTTCGGTACTTAATGTTTGAAAATGGGCTAAAAACATTGGTCAGCACAATCATCGCAATAATAAATGCGGCCTGCATTGAAAGCAGAGATAGTTAAGTATCTCTGCCACCCACAGTAATTGAGAATTGCAGAGTATAGATGTAGATGTAGATCATATCACACCCTAGTGTTATCAGAGATGGACATAATTTGTACACTCGTGAAACGTTAACTATCAAAAGCCCCAACTGCAATTTGGTCGGGATATTTCTGTTGCTATCCGCGTTTTTGCAAGCAGTTAATAGTGTCTCAGGTGAAAACATGGAGGTATTCTGCTTTTATCTCTTTAATTGCAGTGATGCACAATTGTAAACATATTCTTTATATACATTTAAAAAATGCCAGCCTCCTCTCTGTTTTCCGATTATGCGTATCGTGCACCACCACCTTAGATACTGCGTTTCTTATATGTATTTCAAGTATTCATGTTATAGAGGTTTCAAGGACTCATGACAGACCAAATAAACTTTTGCTATATGCTTCACGCTGTCTCAGTTGTTTCGTAATTCTAGTAAAGGTACGTTACAATTCACACGTTACTATCATCTTTCAGTTTTCTCCTGCATGAAACCCAAAACGTTTGAACTAGGAGCAGGAATCTAATCCTCTAAACGGTCTATAAAATAATTGCTCAGGCTTCCGCGGTCGTCGTAAGTATTATCTTGGGTCTCCGGGTGGAGCCACGTCGATTTGTTAAAACCTAACGTTTCGGCCATCGTACTGTAGCCTTCAACAGAGGACTGCTGCGTTTGTCATCATCATCATCATTGTCATTTGCCTGCCGGGCTAGGCCCGACAAGCTGGCTGCTTTACCGTAGCTCCGGTCTTCAGCCTCGGTTTTATTTGTTATTGTCGGTGTAATAATTGGCCAAAGACTCTGCAGCGGCAACAAGCCGCCCAAGACGACGCTCGCTTACAGGTGGAGTGGAGGCCGCAGTACACCAACTCACTTTACGGCCTTTGGTTTGCCATGGTGATGCTGGTAAGGGCTGCCGTGATGGCGGCAGCTACTTGGCCAGGTATCGCCTGGACCGCTTGCAGGAGCGCTGCCATCTTGGCATCGCTCGCGGCTTGGCTGGGAGGTGGCAGCCTCGTGTGGCCCTGACGTCCGTTCAGCTCGGCGGCTGGACGGCGAGTGCGCCTTGCGTGTGCTGCTCCTCCCTGAGCTGGCCCGGTCGCATCCGTTGCGGGCCTCGGATGTGACCCGATCCGCGTCTGGCTGCGTCGTGGATGCTGCTCGCTGATGGGCGCTTGCTTGGCCCGGCGGAGGTTGAGGCGGGACGGGCACCCGCCCCAGCTTGCTGCGTGTGTGGTGGCCCCACAATTGCAGCACTTTGTTGCTGCCCTTGGTTGTGGGCACTCGGCCACTCTGTGGTTTTCGCCGCAGCGCAAACATCTCTGCGCCCCGGTGCAGTCCCGAGCAAAATGCCCGAAATTGTTGCACCGGTAGCACTGAGTGAGTGCGAGCGGCGGCTTCTTCTTCTGTTCTACCCGGACCTTGTGTCCGAGTAGCCTCGTAGGACGTCTCTCCCTCGGCACGCGTTCGACTGGTTGAACGGTGTACAGAGGGAGGCGCTCGTCCGTACCCGAGCGCCGCATCTGATGTACTGCGAGGGTGGCAATCCCACAGCTGCTGAGTTCTGAGGCGACCGCTTCCTCCGTGATGTCGCATGGTAGTCCGCGGACCACCAACTTGGAGGGCCTCCTGGGCAGTTGAGGAGCGTGGGCGATCCCATTCGCCTGAAGAAACTTGGTCAGGCGTTGCAGTTGGTCGGGGTGCTGCGGGAGAAACTTCAGCCCACCCTTGAGTGGGATGGCGAGGAGAAGGTCCGAGGTTTCCGCGTAGAGTTCAGCAATCAGCTCGACGTAGTTAGCAGTGTGAGCGCACGCGCACTAAACGGCCGCGATGACGTCACAGCCGTTACCGTGCCTAGCGAAGGCGGTCGGAAGGAGCCGTTCCTCTTGCATCCTCTTCACTAGGTATCACCAAGTATGGTCAAGTTGTAGCCTATTATCAGCATTCATGTTCTTAGGTGTCTTTTGTATTTCTAATGCCTCTCTCACTCCCCTTGGCCACATCTGCTCTCTCCACTACGCTGGACTTGTCAAATAAAATAGAACGTGGACTGTCAGCTTAATTTTGAACTGCAGCTGATTTGCTGATGTCATTAATTTTAAAATGCCTCATGTGTCCATTTAGCCTTTCCTTGAAGGTGCGTCCCCTTTCGCCGATATACATCTGGCCACAGTTGCAGGTATTTGATACACACCCGGTGTCTGTAATTTCTCCCTTTTCTCTTTTATTTTTACAAGTACACCCGAAATCTTCCTGGATGACATGTATAAAAGGACCGAGCGTGGTGGTGTAACGGCTAGCGTTCTGGCCTCGCATTCGGGAGGACGGCGGTTCGAATCCCCGTCCGGGCATCCAGATTTGGGTTTTCCATGGTTTCCCAAATCACTCCATGCAAATGCCGGGATGCTTCCTTCAAAAGGCCATGGCCGAATTCTTTCCCATTCCTTGCCCCCCATCCTTTCCCGTCTCTAAAGACCACGCTGTTAGAGAGACGTTAAGCAGATATATAAAAAAAGTATAAAGGACGGATGTTTTTCTTTCTTAGGAGGCGACCAATCTTATACGTCACACCGTTGATGTACGGCCCATCAGTTGATCTGTTCATCTTTACTGTCGGTGCTGAGGTAGGAGGTGATACTAGAGCGCCTAGTGCTGCCATGGACTTGCTGACAATATCTGGGCGGTAGCTGTTAGCAGGAAAAGTCTCCTTTCCAAAACGTTTCTCAACAGCTATGCATGGCCGAATTCCTTCCCGTTCCTTGCCACCAGTTTATTGACCACGACATCAAAAAAGCCATAAGCAAAAATATTGTTACCCATTCTCGTATCAACTTAACTTTAAACTTAATAGTTATGGCGCCTGATTTTGTATAAACTGAACCTCTCGATGGTCTCTTGCAAGAATACTGAAAAATTTACAGTGGAAATATCTCAAAGTAAAGCGATTTCACTGTAAACAATTAACCACTCTATTTGTACTGACGTTGAAGTATGTAGCTGCATAGTACCAAGTGTGTTGAGTGACTAATATCGTTCGGCACTGGAAGCTGGGAAGGACGTGTGTTAAATTCTTGGTGTGGGGCTCCCATTTATCGGTTTCCCATGTTTTTCGATATCTCTACAGCCCAATGCCAGATCCTTTCCTTTACGAAAGCCGTCATCTATTTCCTTGCTGTTCATTGTACAAAATCATTTCTCGTCTCTTAATGACACATGGTCGATAATCCGTGTAGCAGCTGAAAAAAAAAAGTAATGCAGGTCATATTAGTTCTCAATTTGTTCGGTCTCGCATTCGGGAGGGCGGTGGTTCGAATCCCCGTCCGGGCTTCCAGCTTTGGGTTTTCCATTACTTCCCTAAATCACACCAGGCGAATGCCGGGATGTCTCCTTCAAAAGGGCCATTGCCGAATTCCTTCCCGCCGTTCCAGTCACAAGTCAAAAAAAAGGTCAATTTCTGCACTCAGTTAGAAACGCGTTATTGAGTAATTATACTGTTAATCACACTGATGGTCCTCTAGTTAGAAACTATCACATTTTTTGTAACATAATCTAAACGAGAAACTTTAAATCGTTGATTAATTTATAATTTGGAAACATTTATGGCAAAATTACCGTATTAGCGATCGGAGAAAACGGTCATAAGAGTGAAAATGAAAACTAATGCTGTTCCTCAGAAACCAAGCATTTTAGAGATTCTTGTTCAATGACCAATTTAACAATACAGAAACTAACACAGAACTTATTTGAAACTTTCACAAAGGAACCATTAGTAATCTTTCCTCACAAAGTACCAAATTGCTTCTGGAAAAGAAAACAACGAACGGTAAGCCTTCGTTCCGCAAATCAGCACAAAACTAATTTCATGCGACGGTACAGTTTAGCTTAATTCAGTTTGTGAAATGTTAACCCCGAGCCTGCCGCCAATGATATATCTCGCTTCCGCCAGGGGAAGTAATAATTAAATTTATTAATTAATATGATGTCTATTTATTTTGTTAAAAGTTTTTACTTTTTAAAAAATTTGCCCTGTAGTAAAATAAAAAAGTAAGATAGAAGTTTTAAATACTAAATCTCTGAAATGCTGAGACTTAATTCAGTTATTCAAATTGTTTGACACGTTCAGTATATACAACAGCGAAGTATGAACTGAATGTTGGATCATTTTGTTTGTGTGTGTAGTGTGGTAGTAGAAGGGGTTTGCTGGGTAATTATATTTATAGCATTCCATTTACCATTTTATTAATTTTAATATTAATGATTTTTGTTGATCTCAGCAATTTAATAATTTTAATTGTTTGATTTTATCAAATAGGAAGAGGGTGCAAAGTGATATTCTATCTTGCATTACAAATGTAAAGTCATAACCTGACAGATTTATTCAAATCAAACATTGAATGCCAACAGACGTCGGTGAACTTTACAATTAATTTAAAACATGAAAATCCAATGTTTGAACAAAAATCAACACCGAGTCTTACAATATGTGGTATAAGACGTTAATTCTAAGCAAACAATAACATATCCATGTGAAATTTATAAAGCTATTCACAAATACAGGCATATACAAAAAAGGAATTCAAGGAGGGCACCATTAAGCCTCGGACTTAAATAAAATAATATTTCCTGATTGATAGGAATTTATAACAGTCTTCCCGCATCAAATCAGATTGCTCACGGCTAATAATACGCTCAGAAAAATTGTCGGAGAGTGATACTTTTCTCGGAGGCGTTCACGGGTCGAGGAATGCGTAACACTGAGTTATTTTTAGTGGCTGAAGGTCTTTATCGTTTATGCAGCAGCTGTGGCACCAGATAACCGCCACAGGTACCGCAAGACACAGGTGGCTTAAGCCGTCCAGCTCTAAGTCTCGTCGTAATCGCAGACTCGGCGATGGCGTGACCAGTCTGTCCACCAGACACCACCGGAAGACCTTCTTCTCTCACGATGTTGGATCGGAATCTTCTTCCAACCCTGTCGAAAACCAATCCGTGGGCCCGTAGGAGATGAGGACCCTGAGCACACCAAACAGCTCGTTATTATTTTGTAACATGCCCGTTCATTGGTAGTTAACAGCCACGTGATTCACACATGGATTTACTATAACTGCCTCACCCCGAAATATCCGACCTTCTCCGAGTTTTGCTTCGGCCACCAAATTTTTCCACAAGCGTATGGCACAATAGATGGTCCAGCCGAATTATACACTTGTTCGGAGAAGGTCAGTTAGACGATACCTGCTGCAGATAAACGGGCTTTCCCTCGCTGTTGAGAAATATGTTGCTACTCCAGCCCAGGTGTGAAAGTGTCTTGATTCACCGTTACAGGTGGCTACCTCCCAGACTTAAAGCGAAAATACTTTCGAGAAAATATTCCAGCCCTCCTATCAATATTAATTATTGTTGCTATTTATAAAGTTGTACGAATCTGACACAGCAGTCTCGTTACAATAGATAGTGGTCTAATGATCGATTTCCGGCGTTTTAAAATTATAATTCACTTAAGATATGTTGCTTCAGCAAAGTTTCGTATATGACTGCTGTTGACAAGGTATCACGCCTTTATTGCACGATATAATATCCACTTTTTTCACTCGGCTGTCCTGGACTGAATAGACTTACAGCTTTGATAGTTTTTGCAGAAATAACTTGTTTTGATCTTTGATGGAAGTAGTTGCAGCACTTCTTTCGGCCAGACCAGAAGTATCAACTGTAGCCACTTAGCGCAAAAAAATTTCAACCTTCCTTGCTGTCGGACAAGAAGTGACTCGAGTCGTCTCGAGAGTTCTCCTTTCGTTTGAAACCTTAGGAAACTCTGTCCATCCGTGTTTGTCCTCAGTAAGGTGGAAGTTTGCTAGTTAAACGGATGTAGACAGTGGACTCTCCGCAGAAAAATTATTCACAAAAGCAACACTATTTCTCACACTTGTTCTATGAGAAGCGTACGCTTTCTGTCCCTGCCATAGTGCAGCCACACTGCGATGACCCTTATGCGCGTTACTTTATGCAATCCAAAGCCACAGACGTTCTCTTAATAAATGCGAATTGAAACAATCACATATGGAGTGCCGTTTCTAACGTAAATCTAATAGTAAAAAGGTGACTAAGAGTCATTACTACGTAGAAAATAATTCTGAACAAGTCTTATAAAATTGCAAAACACATTTATCTTAAATTGATCTTCTATAATACCACTCAAATCCTACGTGTGTTGCTGCATCATCCCAAATACATAATTACATGAAAGGTATAGTACCCTGAAATTAACATGTGTACCTTATTACAAGAACACATTTTATAACTATATCTACAGGGTGATTTACATTTGAATTTGTAAAGAAACTATTTAGATTTCTACATTCCCACATTACCAGGAGTTGTGCTTGGATCCTAAACTTCTGACACAGTCCTTGTACACACCCCGCTAGAAATTTGTTAGGCGTTGTAAATCATGATAGATGTTGTAATGAAAGCAGGTATCATTTCTTCGAGACAATACTATTTATTATGTATAATTGAGGACACGTTGCTTGTAGCATTGTGAAACAGCGGGGAGACGGTTTCCAGCGGAATTTGAGCGTTGACAGCTCGCAGTTACAAATGAATAACTGTTGATTTAAGTAGCACATCAACCATGTCACAACGGTTTATAATTAAGCTGCTAATGTCCCCTCACAAAGTAGAACGGTACTGGGTGGTTTCTCGCTCTCTGTTCTACTCAGTCAGAAATATTTTCAGAGTTGGTGGGAGAAGCAGTTGGTGGGTAGTGCCATTATATTGTCTCGGTGACAGGTTATCCTGAATACAGACATCACCGTCAAGTAACAGGTGGCCTCTACTGGTTAGTTGGAAGAGATGGGTAGGTCCGGATGGATACGTTTTCCACCGACCTGTATTAATTGTGCTAGTTGATGGCTGTACATCCGAGTAGAACCCGTATCCGGCCGGACCCCTATTCGCACGCCACGGGTCTAGCGCGGTTGTAGCTGGAACCGCGGCCGGAGATGGAACCTTGGTGGATGTGGAACCGGGAGCTGGTCTTGGATATGTTCACACTGCTAGTGCATTTTTTTTATTACAGTTCCGACTTGAAATCTGTTTTTTAAGGGTTTAATGCCAATTACTGTGCTATTGGATCACAGTTATGTTTAAAGACAAGATTACTACTGAAATTTTTTGTGTACTAGCTACTAGTAGATAATTACAATAAATACGTATTAAATGTCGATCGGTAGTTTAAACCCTGTAATACTGTCTAATTGGTCTCCTTCTGGTGTATTTTATGGCATGCTTTGATTGTGTAGAGTGCTTTGCGTGGTAAATAAGAATGTACTTATAATGTTCTCGGAATTTTAATACTTTGTAGCCTTAACATTCAATTTCATTATTATTCCCCTCTAGAGTTTTTAACTTTCTCAGATCTGATGAAGGGTAACCATAAATGAAAAATCAGATGATACAATTAACTTCTCCTTATTGCAGAAGCACGTTTATAATGAAGACCAGTCTCTTTTCCGAGGGTTACCAAGTCACATTATATATGTAACTGCGTAGCATTATTCCGAGCTACGCTACTGGCCGCTTTTATAGAGCAATATTTTATAATCCAATTATAAAAAAAAAAAAAAAATGCACAGCAAACCGTTTCTGGAACTCTTAACAATCGGTTATTATTGCGAACAATAAAACTTACTTAAATACTTGCAACTAAATGGATATAATCTTAAATGAAATTACATTGCACTGAACAATTTTTTTTCTTTTTTAATGGCATTTGGCTTGATTAAGCCATACAGCCAGCTCAAGTACGAGTTTAGTTCATCCAGTGCTTTCAGTTTCTCGATGTGTATATTGTCTTTCATGTAATTATAGACACTCCACAGGACAGACGCGACAAGCACACTCACATACAACACTTAAACACCCATGTCCTCGGCCGGACTCGAACCGGCGACTTTCGGAACGTGGGGCCAGTACTCTAGCCCCTACTCTACCGAGGCCGACAATGAACAAAACAAACATCTTACAAGCACCGAAAACTCATTACGATTACTGGCTCAACATAACGTGTTAACGTTATTAATTAAACTGCCTGGCGTCGCACTCAATTCAGCACACACAACGTTTTATGCACACATTCAGAACAGCCTCACATAATACACTGAAAAAATTACCATATATTTAAGAACCAGTCTCACGTAATTTCTCACTCACAATTTAATATAATGAAGTTTTACAAACTGGTTTGTTTTTTCTTCATTTATAATAATCTGGTTCTTAAGCTTGCATTATTTTGAATTTTTGATTCTTTAATAATTTGCTTTTTAATACAGAAACTGCCAGTTAACAAAGAATTTTGTTTTCCAATTTTTGTAAGTATAATTGCAAAGGTTTTAAAAAACTATTTAGTTTTTTCCATACATCAGCCTACAAAATTTTTTGTTTAATGTTGATCATTATCAAGACTAATTTTATAACATTATATACAGTTTTGAGTTTCAAATAAAAATAGAACAAACTTTTTGCAATTAACATTCTTTTATTTCATAAATTAATGGATGAATACGATATAAGTCATACTGCAGTTCTACTTGGTCATATTTACGTCTATCATACGATCCGCCCGCCCAACTGTAGGTTAGGTCCCATACATGTCCACCGGGCACGTATATGGATGTAGGTCCTCGCACATTCTGTTACACCAAACTCTCCGCCTGCCCGATTGCAGAGTTGGAACCATACGGGTCCACCAAACACGGAATCTGGATGTAGGTCTGCAGAACTGGAATTGGGGTACAAAACTTTAGTCAGACCACTGCTGGAACATGCTGGTGTAGTTTGGGATCCACATTTTTGGTATCAAATACAGGAGTTGGAGGGGGTGCAGAGGAGGGCTGCCAAGTTTGTCTTTGGAAATTACCGCTGAACACAATCGGTAACTAATATAATAAAGGAGCTGGAGTGGGATTCATTGGAGGATAGAAGGAGGATGAAGAGAGTCATGGGAGTGTACAAAGCCTATATTGGTGATGAAGCATGGAAAGATATTGGTGGGAAAATTAAGAGAGGTGCTTGGAATGGTAAGGCTGACCATGAACACAAGCTGACGCTTGATTTCAGACATAAGGGTGTGGTAAAATTTTCTTTCGTATGAAAGGGAATGAGGGACTGGAATAAATTGACAAGAGAAGTGATGAATAACTTACCGGAAACACTGAAAGAATTTAAAGTAAAAATTATTAAATGGCAAAAGTAGGTTGGAAGGGGATATGGAGGGGCTGTAGGGAGATTGCCACCGGAGCGGGCGCTCCATCGCAATTTTATCAATTATTAAATCCGGACCCGATTAATTTAAAATCTCTGATGTACCCATCTCTACTAGCTGGATGGATCTGGAGTGGCAATGGATAGAATCTAAATAGAGACAGCTAGGTTGATTTCCTATTCTACAATCATATTAGACCCTAAGGTCAGACGGGCACTTGTAATTTACTATTGATGATTTGACCTCATCTTACAGAAGTAACAACAGAGAGCGTCACATTGCATCTCAACCGCAATGGTTACATTCAACCTTGCACATACGACGTACCGAGTCATTTCCCCAGGAATGATTCTGTGGCAACTACTTAAATCGGAATAAACGTTGATACTCAAATTCGATTCTTGTGCTCTCGTTCCTGTCAGCTCCATACCACTTGACAGGATCACTACATGGCGTTAATAATGGCAATGGATGAACCAACTCTGTATCTAAGAAGAAAAAAAAAAATGACAGTATTGATTAAAACGATCAACTCATGTGAAAGAAAGGAAAAATGCAAAAATACTAGCCCTGTGATTTAAATGACTTGCTACGAAGATTCTGTGAAGTACACTTGGCTGGACTGTTGAAATATTTAGTCCGCTGAGGGAGACTAAAAGCGGGACACCCTAATAAAAGCACGTTACGAGTGCGTGCCGATGCGTGAAAGGCCTCCCGGGCTCGCATTACGCAGAGGCTGGTCTGCAGAGAGGTCTCCTCTTCCACCCCTCCACACCCACGGCCGGTCCGCATCAGCCCGGAGAGGTAATCACAAACCCTTTGTGTGCCACATGAAAGCACGCTGCCCCCGACTCCCCGGCGCGCCTTTGTTCGCTTAGGACTACTACTTAAAATATACTTTCCTTCCTCGTGCCCGCTACCATTACAGTGCAAATTGCTGCAGAATTTCGAGGACGCCAATTAAAGGGGTCCGCTCACAAGAGGCTGACTGGGGAGGGGTTCATTTCGCGACCTGGTTACAAAGTACAATCTAAGTTGCCACCGGACTAACGAGTTTTGACTGTAACGCGCCGCGTTACACCTTTCCGTTCGCACACAGTGCCACTGTGTCTGCGAAATCCTACTCACAGGGGCTAAAGGTATGATTTTAATCTCGTTATTCGTTACTACTCAGGGAGCTTCCGAATTCCTTCCGGCACACTTTAGATCTGATGTTCTTACTGAACACAGAGGCTGCCACTTGCTGATTTATAATGATACGATTCCACAAATGGGTTTGTGTAAACAAATGAAACAGTTAAGAAAATTTAATTTGTATTTTCTCACAACACAGATATATATAATATATATATATGTGCAATTTCTGAATGATGATCAATGAACTCAGCCATAGCATACAGCAAAATTTAATTATTTATTTATTTTAATGGCATTTAGCCTTATCACCCACAAATACAGCTTTTTTCCAAATTTTTTAAATTGATGTTTACGATATCGTTTTCAACTAACTATAGCTAAACAATCCGCATTACAGTGACACGAGTGAAACACTAATGGACTGACTTACAACCAGTCACGCGTTTAAATTAACCGTTGTCCAACTGAAATGGATACACACAAAGGTATAAACAATCGTTCGTTACATTCGTAAACATTAAACAATGCAAAAGGATGTACTTACAATAAAAGAGAAGGTTTCAAGATGTTTAAAGGTATCAGTTTTAGAACATTGACAAGTAAATCTCAGATAAATTTATTTCCGTCTTTAAAATAGATCATTTTATCTATCCTTCATCCATACAGCCCAATATCTAAATACTAACGTAGTCCCTGGTAGATTCGTTTGTTTATTAATGATTGTAGGTTCCAACATTGTGTGTTACTGGTTTCATTGCTAATTTATCTTTGGATAACCAGGTAGCCTCTACATTCTCCCGTCCCAACGAGAAGGCAGGCCAAGTCTATTTTCAAGCGAAATCGTGTTTACAATTTAAAGTTCTATGTAAGGAATTAGCATATTATTCCACTTCACTTAGTTAATTTGTAACTGTTACATAATGCAAAATTATTATACAGGAAATATTAACTACAATAAATATTAGGGATGGCAGTAGGTTAGTAGATTCTTAACAATATTTACATTTTTATTATTTGTCGAATACCATGCGAGCTTATAGTTGTTTGTTGGTTAGTGACGGTTCATACATTACATGGTTACATTAACTGTCTTATAGTGGATACATTACAAAATTGCGATACGCTCAACGTACTACAGCTACATCAGGTTGAATAACAATGGACTTGTAAACAATTTTTTTTTTTAAAGATGTACACTTACAAACATATAGACTATATATATATTGCATACTTCTGGATTTGAACTTTTAGTACCTTGTGAACATCTAATCGGTTTTAAAATCTTCATTATGCTTCAGCTCCTTAGAATACTTAACAATGGGGTACTTGAATAATTTTGCTAAGTCGTCAGTATTGTAGCTGTATATAATTTCTTGAAAAAAAAAAAAAAAAAAAAAAAAAAAAAACGTGAAGATGCAAAATTTAGTATTTTTATACGCTGCTTTGTATTTGATGCCAAAACGCCCGCAGCTGTCATGTCGTCTCTTGTGATGTCACATCCCTGGTAATGCCACTGTATGCAAAGCGGGGGTTTGCTTATTTAGTTGATAAAATGCGTTATACAGTTTATAAATGGTGTATAGTGCTTCAGTGTGTAAAAACATCATCTAAAAAGCAAACAAACTATTTACTTACGTTCCACAGAAGGAACATATGCCGAAAATATGGCTAAAACGTGCACGACATGACCTGAATATTTGTCTATAAAGTCTTCATTATACATTTGTGAAGACTACTTTGACGCAAGTTTTTACTTGATATTTTATTACTGTTTTAGCAAGTAGATCTCAAAAACACTCGTACCTAGTAATTTTAAATCTGTCTCCAGTTCTGACTACATTCTGTAGTTGAAGGAGAAACACTAAACATTCTTATAGTTAATATAGTTCGTGAGTTACGACGGGAACAAGCAACCATCTTTATTTTGCTATCTCTTAATATTAGTTTACAGAAGGGGCTCTTAATTCAGAATGCATTGCATCCTAACATTTGTGGGTAGATGCTAAATGAAATTACATTTGATGGGAATTCAAAAACGGTGCAAGGGCTACTAGGACAATGTTGCACGTTATTGGAAGGGCAGTGAACGTGTTCCACTACCAATTCCGAAAATACACCAATCACATACTGTCCGACCACTCTGTTTTTATGTTTTTCAAGGACAATGAGTAAAACGGAGCTTCAATTGAGTAACACTCAACTCTTACTAGGTCACTTTTTGCGTTGGTATTATTACTTCCTAGCTACATAACAAAGTTAACAGACACAGAACTTTCAATCACAGTGAATCAACAATCGTCCATTAGATACGTCCTGGAAATGCAACTGATCTCATCGCGGAATACTTACTCATTGGTAACAAAAATGAGCTTAGCCAAATCGCGTGGTAGCGATGCGCTGTTAAGCTTGAAATCGTCCCCTAAAGTGGTGTTAGGTTCAATAAAATAAAGAATCACTCGCAAGCGGTGTTGGCCCAGTGGCGGCGCTATCAGTATGCGCACCGCGGCTACTGTCAATATGTGCCCGCGCGCATCCACTGCCTGCCGGCATACTAACTACCCGCGCTCTCTTCACGGCCCAATGTAAATACAACCACGCCCGCCGCAAATGTCAGTGCGTGATAGGCCGATTAGCATTGACGCCATAACGAAGCCAACTACCGCCGCTTATTAACCGTGGAATGTTCAGAGGGTCACATGTGCAGCAACACAGCACGCGTTGGTAGACAAATGGTCGTAATGAAGATTAATTTGTTGTTTCGAGACATTTCACCGTATTATTAACCTCCAAACTGAGATTGCATGCAGTAATAAGAGTTTGAGAAATATTTATAAGGTTCCCTACACCCTCAGGGGTTTCTTTCCAGTTTTGTTAATGTCAAGGAAAAATCTAATACTGTCCTTTTCTTCTGTGTTACCTTTTCCCAACATTTTGCGGTCAGCTGCCTTTGGTGAGTTTTACTCACTTGTAGCATGGTCAAATTTGGAGCTATGGTTTTACGGCCGCATGCCTTGGACACCAAGCATTTTATATCTACTGCCAAATCGTACTACGTTCTAATGGGGGAAGTGAAGTGTGGCCATCTGTCTATGTAATACCTAACTACTGTAGCGCGTCAATCAGATACAACGTTTCGGGGCCGTTCTCCGACTCCATCTTCGAACGAAAGATGGAGTCAGAGAATCTACAAGTATATTTTTGTTTATGAAATATGTAGTTTATGCGTCGGAGGTTGGGGACCGTCCCAGCATTTGTCATGATGGCTACGTAAAACCGACTAAGATCCGCAGGCTGGATGGTGCGCGGGTTCCTGGGGTCGTTGTACAGTGTGAGGCGCCTCAGTACACCGAGCCACACTGGCGGATCATTCATGTTAACTTTGAGCACGTTAAATAAAGGGGCAAGGGTGGATTGAGCCTCGCGCAATCAAGATTATGTACTCTAATGACATTAATAAATATCTTGTTTCCGGTTGGTCATAGAATAGCCGCTTGATACAAAAAATCAATGCTGACACGTTTTCAGATTGGGCAGTGAACAACACTCAATGGCTCCAAGCCTAGTGCCATGTTACCTACCGCACTGCTATTGCAATAGTTAGGTTCCGATAAACAAATTATGATTAACTCTAAATTAAGTGTTAAACAAATTAATATTAATTTCCGGTAAAGAAATATCAAAATAAAGATTTATGCATGTATTACTAAAAACTAATAGACTATATTATTCGTAAGTATTTTTGGTGTTTGTCGTTTAAATATAGAATAAGATCCACGTTAGGAACAAATTTTAAGTTTGTAGGCAACAGTGTTTTAGTGATAGACTCTGTAACAAAGATGTCTAAAATCAACAACACACGTCTTTATTTTCAAGTTAAAAAAAAATCTCAATTCTCTAATTAATAACCTCTGACTTCTCAACAGCTAGGGTAGGAAAACAATATTTTTTGGTCTCATTAATTTCTGTGAATACTCCCGAAAAATTTAACAGAATTGTAAATATGATATTCTGTTAGTACATAACATAAAAAAAATTGAAGTCTCGAACTTCTTCCGTTCAAGTTCTACAAGCCTGTGACAGACCGACGGACGAAGAGACAGCCAAGCCTCAGGTCTAGGACTCGTTTGCGGTTGAACACGGAAGGCTTTTGCATGTTTCATCACCCTTTTTATTATTTCATAAGAGCTTTACGGTTCTTCGACGATTATGTGACCAGAGCCGGGAGGAAAAATCGGATACGGGATTTATAAACGAACCGTCCTACCATTCGTCTGGGATAATTTTAGGAAACCATGCTTAACAGTAATCATCAGAATGACTGAACATGCTTCCTCATGAATACCAGCTCGAATGTTCTCGTTGAACCAGGAAGCACTGTTCGTCTGTTTAAAATGTAATTCCTCTCGCGGGTATTAATTAAATTATTTTAGTTAAATATTACCAATACCACTTGTTAAAGGGGAGATGGAATTAGAATTTTTTGATTCGCAGTCAAACTAGGGCTGTTGATATTTTAAAAAATATCGGATTTTCGATATATCGATATTTTTAAAAGTATTAATATCGGATTCGATATATCGAAGAAGAAGTATCGATTAGGGATGGCGATTCTCTCCGAAAAAGATCGATATCTGAATCGATTCGAATCGAAGTTTGATAAATCGATTCACAAAAAAATCGAGGTCTAAAACATCGATTTTCTAAAAATCGATCTTTTTCGATTTTTTTTTTTGTGTTCATGCTTTTAATACAATTTCAATCATGGAAAACAAAAAGGACACTATAATAATCGATCTTTTATTATATTTAAACTAAATAAAAAAATTTTTTTTGCAACTAAATGAAAGTATTTATGTCACAAATTTGTTGGTTACATAAAACAGTTTTGAAATGATATAGTTTACAGTTCCCAGTGCTTAATATCCAACAGTCTGTCCAGTCTAATAAGATTTTTTTTGTTTGTTTTTGTTTATTTGGGCTTTGGTATAAACCATACAGCCAGCTTAGTTACAATTTGGTTATTTATACATGTGGATTTTGAATAGTTCTGACGTCTGGTTTTCTTTGTTATACTGGACATCATAAAACACGTGCTCAATATAACATAATATAATACAATATAACTATAAATATAATATAAAGCACAATAATACAACATGATACAATAGTGCAATAAAATACAATATAAAATTCCTAAGATACCGTTTTTACATAAAATATTTACTCCTTAAAATACAATATATAATATGCATCATGTAAGTACAAAATTCAGCATACAAGTTTTCTAACTTGTTCCAGTGGTTACATGTACACGTAAGCCACAGTATAAAATATACAGCCTTTGGGTACAGAAGTCAGCAGACTGGTTATCTCAAAAGGAAAGTAGTTACCTTTAAATGTAATGTGGGGTTTAGAAATGTGAATGTCATATTTCTATGTTGTTTCTTATTGCAAAATTGAAGAGAATCATGAAGATTTCCGCCCTATCTTCGTGGAGAAGGGTCTGCATCTTGGAAGGGAATTCCACCCCGTGCTTAGTCAGCTCTTCTATTAATTTAGTTGATTCTGTCCAGCGGCGTCCACAGGCAAAAAATGTATGATCCACGTTCTCGACACTAATGGCATCACATTCACAAATGGGGGAGGTGACCGCATTAATCCTAAAGAGGTGGCTCGCGAAGCGTCAGTGGTTGAATTTAATCCTAGAGACAAAGGTTGTGATCTTCCTTGAGATTTGGATGCTGTGGTGACAGTGTGAACGTTCTAATAGGATCCATGCAGTTCCGCTCATCACTTGCGATGTTGCCGGCAATAATAATAAAAAAAAGGCGCTCGCAAGGTGCTGATGATCCCACTGTACACATATACGTCTTGGCTGTTGAGTAAAAGTGACGATAAATTGATTTTTTTGTTCTTGCCAGTAAAGTATGTGATCATATTTCAAGTACACAACTGCTTGCAATAAATAATGTTTAAATTCTTTGTTTAAACGCTGACTTTCATGTGCAAGTGCATTACAAGTAGAAAGTTTTTTTTTCACATTCGATTTTCACGGGTGAAGTATCGATTCACTGGATCGATTCAGTACTATAAATCGATTTAAAAAATCGATTTTTTGGCTCCAAAAGATCGATTCTTCGATTAATCGATCTCAGATCGCCATCCCTAGTATCGATATATCGACCCTATTATATAAAAACAATGTTACAAAAACAAGTCATTTTAAGAAAGGCTGAAGTCCTGTGGCTAGGGATGGGCAATCAAAAAAATATATCGATAAATATCGAAACGATATTTACAAACACTATCGATATATATCGGGTAAAAAATATCGATATTTCGATATTTTTGTCTAAAGGGACTAATTATCTAAAAAAAAATCATAAAATACATCAAAGTATTTAAGAAAATTCTGAAAAAAAGACACAGGTAGAAATTATACAAACTTTTATTAATTTATTATTTTTTTCAATCAATCAAACCAGTATTCGTCTGATATGGACATCAAAAGGACTCTCTGTTTTATGTGCTCCCCCGTCAATCTACTCCTGTTGTTCACTACAGCTAAGTTGATTGCAGGAGCCACTCTCTTGGACGACACAGAAGAAGCTTAACGTATAAGGTATTTCAGCGCGCTGGAGCACTGGCAATCACCCAAAACTTTACTGGGTCTGATTTTCTCTCTATTAATGGTTGGTCCAGATACTGCTTAAGCTCATTAGGAACTAAGCCAGAGCTTGGAACCTCTTGCATAAAAGTAGTGCTAAGGAATAATATCTTTTCATGTGCGGACCAAATTGATGCGTTATCTGCGATATATTGTGTCGCTGCTTTAGACCTTACTTCTGGAGAACTTTGTCCTCGTCGTCTAAGTTCCAAGCTAATATCATTACTTATTGCAGATATCTCATTTGACACACCGATTGCAGAAGTGAAGTGTATACATTTGAAACGCGGGTCCAAAATGGTAGTTGCTGCAAGGAATGTATTTCCTTCTAAAGGACTTAATTTCTCTTGAATTCTTTGGAGTATAGCCTCTTTTACCGTGAATCCTAAAGTGGTCGAAGGAGTAGCTTGTTCCGTTACTTGTCGAAGATTTGTAACAGGAATGGCTAAGCTAGCAGTCACATAATTTGTACCACTAACCTCTGTCATACACACTTAGGAGCACTGTCATACTGAGGAAGGAAAGGGGGAATTTTTTTTAACTGCTTAACGTCTCTTAACATTGAGGTCTTTAGAGACGGGAAAGGATGGGGGACAAGGAATGTGAAGGAATTCGGCCATGGCCTTTTTAAGGAAGCATCCCAGCATTTGCCTGGAGTGATTTGGGAAACCATGGAAAACCCAAATCTGGATGCCCGGACGGGGATTCGACCCACCCTTCTCCCGAATGCGAGGCCAGAACGCTAACCATTACACCACCATGTTCGGTGAAACGGAAAACCACCCCAGTTCATCTTCCTAGGACTTTCCTTGGAGGGATATACATCACCCATGGTAATCGCCTACAACCTGACACGGGAGAGGCGTTCGAAGAGGACCTTACTATCAGTAAAAACCATTGGTGTCTCAGTGAATAAAAAATTAAAAACCGCTCTCACTACATCAATCGAAGACAGCAATCACAAGAAAGTATTTTTTAGTGGGGCTGTAATTGACGAGAAAGCTATATGCATATTTTAAAGAGCATTACAATGAACTTTAGGATAGAGGATTTAAAGCAATCCAGAATTGGTCTATTAAGTTCAAAGTGCGATAATCACTCCATTACATCGAAATTTTTCTGTGTACTTGGAACGTATTCACTATAATCCTATATAAACTAACATTCTGTATTCAAGGTTTCCGTATTCAAGATTTTCGTATTTGCGACTAATTTACGGAACGTATTCCTTGCGATTAAGGAGTTTTGACTGTAGACTAGATTGTATACATTTAAATGAATTAACAGTCATTCATAATGACTTGTGGTTCATCAACCCATTAATTGTTATCCGTAAATGAAAAAAAAAGATAACAACCGCTTACATGCTAACATAAAAATGACGTTAACCTAAAATTGTTAAAATTTAACAGCTTTTTTTAACCTATCAACCGCTGATGAAGCTGTTATATTTCGACAAATTCATTTTTTAAGACACTTTCAGAAGATTGGATTCATACGTATATTTATCCTATATACGTATATTTATCCTATATACATGTAACGATTAAACTGGATACTGAATTGCGTTCGTAGGAAAATATCGAATTGGTGCTTAAAATCGATACACTAAATACAATATCGATGTATCGATATATTAAAAATAAAAATATCGGCGATAAATATCGATATTTTTTAGAAAAGATATCGATATATCGATACATCGATATATTTTGCCCATCCCTACCTGTGGCTATTTACTGATGAAGAGTTGTGAGATATTCTTCTGAATCAAGTTTTGATTTTCTGAAACAAAATTGTTTTTCACGACGTTATGGAAAAATCTTTTCTTTTTAAAAAAATCGTGATTTAGCCATTATACTACTACTTTACCAAAAGGAAAGGCATAGTGTATATGATTTACTCGAAGACTTGTGAATCCAGAAAGAGAATCGAGGGAAATCTTGGCTTTTGTGAGTTTAAAAGCTCAATAATGCAATACTGTAGAGGCATTTATTTAGGTAAATGTTCTACTATCAGAGTTTGCATAATGGCCATGTCACTTTTTTTTTTTTACAAGTATTGTTTTATGTGGAATTCAATTCCTTTTTGTAGGTTGATAGCTTATTCTGTGTCTTCTGTTTTTTTGGACCAAATGTTTGCGCCTTAACAAAGATTTGGTATACGAATTTGTCAATACTCCTACTTACATCCAATTTTTATCACGAAATACTTTCCTCGAGAACGCACGCTCATGTAAAACAACGGGCTCGAGTCCGATTCATTCTGTGCCAGCGACGCCGTGCCTATATTGTTACCATCGGTGTAGGCCTTCCAATAACTTCCAAATCAAATGTAGGAACAAAGTAAAATGAATTGCGTTTTTTATGCTTATGATCTTTGTGCAAAACTGAAATTTAAGGAATATAGGCTCATCAAGAAGAAAGCAACTAACGTACAAAATTTCTCTAAGACGTTTCAGCTTTTAGATTGTTATTGAAAAAACACAGGAACTTTTCTTATACTGTGGGGGTGAAACCAAGTACGTGTACCAAATTACCATTTTCTAGGACAATTGGAAGTTGAATAGAATTATGATGGGAGAATGTCAAAGTCATTTAAAAGAGTTTCAGTTCCAAAAAATTCCAAACTAAGCTGGTGAATGAAGTAAAATTTTGCACATTAATTATGATTCCTAAGCTCCATTTACAAAAAATATTGTGACATATAAAGAGTAAGGTAGAAATGTGGGCTGTGCTTCCAGGAATTATTTATACAAAATAATGTGTACCAATATTTGTCAGCAACTGTTTTATAGGATCTGCTTGTAGACTACTGCAATTATTAGGCACTGGAAGATTAATTGTTGATGCAACTGGATCATATGCCACAGATGTGGCAGAAGAAACCAAAAATTTTAAAGCAATTTCTGACAGCACAGGAAAATTCAGCCAATCAACTATTTTTTGTTTTTTTTTTTAAGTAACCACTGAACCAAAACTCATGTCAGAAACCTTATTGGACATATTTTTCTAGAGCATGAGCTCATGTTTTTCCCGTTGTTTCTTCTAGAATCAAGAACTCCCTACATTAAGTGAAAATTTCCCCTTCTTTGATATTGCTTTGGAAATGGGTAACGCTTTACCAAAATCCAATTTTTTAAAGCTGAGATTCAAGGTGGGGTGCCGGATTTAGGGAGAGTGGTGGGGGCAAACCGGGGTGCTTGCTCTGGGCGACAACTTGAAAAAGGGGAGGGGGGGCGGCAAAATCGTGTCTGAAGGGCGGCGATTTGAGACGCGGTGACCTTTTATTTTTAAGTCTACTACCACTCTAGATTGCGAAAACAATGCGTTTGGCAGACAGTTAAGACCCGGATACACTAGGGGACAAATCTGTCTCGCAACACTGTGTCTGGGTGACGCTGCAACGTTCCCCGCTGTCCCACAATGTTGTGTGCAACAATTTGCGCGACATCTACGTGCCGCGTGTTGTGTGTTGCCGCCTCCATAGCGAAAACATAGTGCATCAGTCCCGCGTCATTTGTACCCGAGTGCAGTCGTGTGCGCAGCTTGTCATGTCAGTGCTGTGGGCAAACGATATGGTGCTTCAACTAATCGAGCTGTGTCGGTATTATGGGTTGTTGTGGGACACTTCAAACCGTGATTATAAAAACAAAATAAAGAAAAATGATGCGTGGGAGGATATTGCCAACGCTCTAAAATTGCCAAGAAAAGAAATAAAGGCCAAAGAGCATTCTCTTCGCTCACGATTTGTTCGTGAAAGGAAAACTACTGGTTGCGGACGATATGATGTGAATTCTGGTGCATGGTTTGCATATGAGGGGATGGAATTTTGCTGAAGGGGGCTACAAATCCTGGTGGCATGGACACATTGGAGACACAAGTAAGTCACGATTACTTATTTATTCATCTGATTCTACTGGTGCAGTGATAAAATAGTTGTTATATGCTAGGGTGGATCTTTTTTTTCTATATCATTATTATATTTAAAAATTATCTTCCAGGAAACACTACCTTGTTCACTTACAAAATATTCAGAAAAATTGTTTCTTATTTCCATAGCAGATTCAGAATAACGTCTTCCTCTAGCATCTAAATTCAACATATTATGACATCGAATTTCTTGCGCCATGATCCTTCCACAATTTCGTGATCCATATTTTCAGAATCAAAGGTTCCATGTGGGATGTACAGTGATCTGGACTGACTACTTCGCCTTAAAAAAATATGTAGGTTTACACACGCCATTACAAGTACTTCAGCATTTGCAGGCTGGAGGGCTATTGGTGTACGGAATATGCGAAATACGACACATAAGATTCCAAACACTTTTCTACAACTCTTCTTGTTCTTGACAGTCTGTAGTTGAAAATGCGCTTTGTAGTAACCGCGTCGTGATTTCATCATCATATGTTCGGTCAATGCAAAAACACTATCTCATACCAATACAAAATGCATATTTGGTCCACCTTATCGTATTGGCTCTGGAACTGGTCACTTAAGTTGATTAGCAGCCAGAGCCATATAAAAAGCAGTCTCTTGCAACACTCCACTGTCAGAAGATTTTCTTTTTGCACCACAATTTGCATAAATAAAATTACTACCGGCGTCCACAATAGCCAATAACACAATACTAAATTGTTCGTTGTAGTTATAACAATCGCTGCCGGAATTGGAAGAAGCCTGAATCAAAACGTGTTTGCCATCTATAAATCCGGGGCAATGTGTGGAATTTACAAAATATTTCATAATCACAAGCCTTTTCCTTTCATTCATTTGCAGTAGCTGGAACCTTAAAATAGCATAAATAATTATTAATATAATAGTTTTTAAGGAAACATATAAGTAATTTTCCAAGCTCTGCGCAAGAGTATAATGTCTAAGAATATATATTGATTTTTTGGACGCCTGTCAGCTGTCTAGGATCGCAGCTGTGAGGCGACAGGAAGTAACGCCTAGGTGTGACATCCGCCCATAGTGTGAGTGGCCGGAACACCCTCGTGAGGGGCGGACAGTAGGCGACTGGCAATTTAGAACTAGCTAAAAGCACGGCTTTTGTGGTGGCTCGTGAAGTTTTGTCATAAAAAATATTAAATACAATTAAAGAAATTAAATAAAATTACGAGAATTTTAGTATTTAAACCTCAAGAACTGAAAAAATAGGCACATTTATAATAAGACGCAATCTTTAAATATTTAAAATATAAATTTATTTAATTTGTTTTTAATCAGATACAACAATTTATCATTCGAGTCTGTTTCTGTATTCTACGTCTTAACATACTTGAATTTTTAATATTAATAATTCTATTATATGCGTATCGAACACGCGTCCTACGTAACTGAACTACTTGATATAAGTATGTACACAGCACTAACCAACGCAGCCTCCTCGGGAAACATTTCTGCAACAACGAATAATGTGTCTGCTAAATGTTGCACGGCAGTGTTCCCGAGCTTTAAAAATGTTCATTGTTTCTTAAAATTCTATCTATTATAATGTATTGCATGTGCAACACAGGTAATCATTTTCCCTCCAATAATAACTTGGAATATTGTACGAGGAAAACGGAAAATAACAACTTATTTTTAAAAAATATCGGACTCCGATATCCAGATTTCAATATCGATATCGATATATCGTCCTAAAAAATATTACTCATAAATATCGATATATTTTTTAAAAAATATCGATATATCGATATTTTATTAACAGCCCTAAGTCAAACGCGGGAGAAAAGTTATCACTTTCTTTAGTATCAAATGATTACTGGTGATGGCTTTTGAAGTTTATTAATTACGTGTGTGTATTTTTGACTGAATGTGTGACTGTTATAGATAGTTATTGTTTTCGAAAGTGACAAGAAATTACGTGTTGTGTTGTTACAACATATTTCGGTTAGAATTACAAGCCGGATTGTTCTCCAGAAAGGACAGTCATTTTATGTGTTCAGCATGTTGTCCCTTTCAGGTCAACGCACATTTGAAGGCGCTGGATCCAATCGTCATGCACTCGCAGAAGGATTTCCGCATAAATGCAGGCACACGCTCCTACAATGCGTTGGCTGGAGATGGTGTTTGTTTCTTATTTTCTCTGCATACACAAGTTGCTTTAAATGGCTCCACAGATAAAAGTCAAGTGGTGTGAGATCAGGTGATCTGGGTGGCCATTCTACAGAACCACGTCGGCCAATCCAGTGACCAGGAAATTGACCATCTAACCAGTGACGAACAACTGCTCCTGTAGTGTGGTGGAGCCCCATCCTGTTGAAAGTAGCAGGGAAAGCTGCCATCTTCATTCAGGACTGCGGGAAAAACCACTTCTTGCAGCATTTCCAGATAGCGTTGAGCATTTAGGTTCTCGTCAATGAAAATGAGGTCCAATTACACGGGTACCACATATCCCACACCACACCATAACCTTTACGTCACCAACTACCTTGGAAGGTTCCATCCAGCGTGGATTGTGGTCACTCCAGTACCTGTAGTTGTGACGGTTAACTTCACCACTGACATAAAAGTTTGCCTCATCACTGAACAAGATGCCTTGTGCAAAAGAGGGATCTTGTTGATGTTCCTCTAATGCTCACATGCAAAACTGCATACGTCTGTCTGGGTCATCCTCTGCTAGGTGCTGGAGTAACTGAATCTTGAATGGATGCCATCGATGGGCATGAAGGATTCGTATGATCGATGACTGGCTGATTCCACATTCTGCTGACAAACGTCGTGTGCTGCGTTGTGGGCTCTTCACGAAGGACGCCAAAACCATTGTTGAGGTTGTCTCATCAGTAGCACTTTTTGGACGGCCACTCCGTGCCTTGTCAGCCACAGTCCCAGTTTCTCGGAATTGGGAAATTAAGCACCTGACAGTGTTGTGTGAAATTAGGAGGTCTTTCTGCGTGCCTGGTTGTTAAAATCTGCAGCTATGACACGGAAACTTCGTTCTCCAGACATAAAAATGATTTCAATTCTCTCCTCCTTGGTCAAAGCCATCTTCAGTTATCTGCAACAAAAAAGCTATGTAACTTTTGAACCCCAACTGCTATTTCAATTCTGTTTACAGGAATGTAACTTGTGAGAAAATTCTGATGTTATTTGATGTGTCACACGACCCCCTTTCCATTTAAAAAAAAAAAAAAATTGACTAAGATTCAAGATTGGCCGATTTCAAGATGGCGCGCATGTTCGGTACATACCGTAAAAGATAGACCACCTCACCAATATCTTACTGGAATATTCAGGTTTCCCAATTCCTGCAGAGTTTTTGAAATAAAAGGGTGTTCTGCGACTTTTGATTCACCCTGTATATACAAAGTGAATTAAAATCCCGGGTTAGGTGATTCACTGAACCAATTCTTGGAGTGCAAGCGTCGCGGCTAGTTTTTACTTCGTGAAAGTTATGTTGGTCATGAAGAGTCTCTATATATATTGTCTTTGTTAAGTACTGCTGCATAACTTCTCCCCTGACTACCATAACGTTTCCTACGAAGAGATGTTATTAAATAAATAATATCGAAAAAGCATTTAAATGAGTTTAAGTTGGAGTCTTGTAGGTTCTATAGCGTTTGGTATGATCAGTTGTCGATTTACTGCAATTAACCAGTGGATTCAAAGTTAAGAAATTGGCAGATGTCCTTAAAAATCTCATGTTCTTATGTACAAAGAGTCATACACCTGCCAACTATACTCGTACATGTAATTTAATCTTCACGGGTTTGGAGGCCAGTGGTGTCATAAAATGATTCATAAGACTTCCGCGGTCGCCTTTGTTCATATTAATAGACTTTCGGGTTATGCCGCGTTGTTTATTTCATTACCTGAGCTTTCGGCATAACCCGAAAGTCTATTAATGTGTCATAAAATGTTTCCACGGTGTGCTCTGTTATGTTCATCATGTTTGTACTGTACTCCAGAATACCAGAGTGTACTCAGTAGTGTACCTCCAGGCTTCTTGAATAGTGTTGAAACCTCATGAAAATCATAAATAATGCAGTGAAAACGTTGCATTTTCATGACACCAGGTACATGTCATCCCAAATTCTTGGACAACTTCTGTCCACACTTCTATTAGATAACCTGTCTACACCAAATGATCAAACATAGTATACGTTTAAGCGAACCTTGCGAAATGGTATTTAGTGCCATAGAAAAATAAAAATTAATCAACTGGGACCAGTCGTTTAGGAGATGAAAGGTAGCCAATATATAGTTAAACAGTCAATTTTACTGTGTAGCTTACAACACCACATTATCTTTATCCCTGGGCTAGTGTTGACATGACACCATGCCTACTGTCTTCATATGGTGTCTCGCATACCAGAGACATGACTGAGTTTTCTTTCCAAGTTCATTCTCGTACCAGAATCTAAATAAATATTTTGCTCTTTTCTGAAGAATTCTTATATTGCACTGCCAAAACAACGCAATACAAGGAGAGATGACACCTGATTTTGTCCCCATTCCCTTTAGACTAGAGGAATACATCACACGTGGAAGGTGCTTTTTTTTTAACTGCTTAACGTCTCTTAACAGCGAGGTCTTTAGAGACGGGAAAGGATGGGGGGCAAGGAATGGGAAGGAATTAGGCCATGGCCTTTTGAAGGAAGCATCCCGGCATTTGCCTGGAGTGATTTGGGAAACCATGGAAAACCCAAATCTGGATGCCCGGAAGGGGATTCGAACCGCCGTCCTCCCGAATGCAAGGCGAGAACGCTAACCGTTACACCGCCACGCTCGGTTGGAAGGTGCTACGATGACTATGTTTAGGGCGAAGAAGCTCAAAAACGGCATGGAAATTAATAATTTATTAAGAATTCAGAAAATGAAATTACGTTTACTTTTGCCTGTTTTTTTTTTAATTTGTAATTTATTTTTAACAGGAGAATTAATTAACCTAAAAATAACTAGTCCACAAATTAAAGGTTGGTTTCGAACTCCCGAAGTAGGCAAACTAAGTCATTAGTGTCAGAGACATGACGACCAGTTTCTTTTCCCTGGGATCTACTGTTTGACCTGGAACCCGAACCATGGAACATCCTGACGTAGCTCTTATGATCAAACACAAATCTTAAAAAAATAGTTGTCCTGCTGGGATTTGACTGACCACGGATTTTTGATAGCACGTGCCTTAAACACAGAGATACCTGACCGCTGGAAGAAACACTACTGCGATGATGCGAGCTAATGCCATTAGCGTATTGCACATAGTTTAAGATTCCTCCAGTACATGGTCTAAATTTTCACTATACGGAAGGATGGTAGGTGAAATGTAAAAATGCTTTCCATTAAAGGTCGCGTTGTTTTGTAGCAAGCAGATTATTCCAGTTACTTAAACAAAATTTCGTGTGCAATTCTTTCGAAAAGTTTCTTCATGAAACTCACTTCTACTGCAACAAATATTTTCGTATATTGTAAACATGTTGCAAAGGGCAGGTTGGATTATATTGGCCTCGTAAAAGGACTTCTGAATAAACAGAATCGAATATTCCGTGTGCTTTGTGTCCACAAGGACTGAAACCGGACTCACTCCTCCGTTGGTAGGGCTGCCCCTCATTTGATCCTGTTTGCTTTGTAATTAAATGTAGCACACAGGATGCAGCCAGCTCTGTTGAATTTCCTCAGAGGCTCTTAATTACATCTCTTTCCACCAGGTAAATGGACAATAACGGCTTAATTAGCGTTACCGCTTTGGTGTCTTTACAAATTAACAGCCTGTCCATCGTAATGAAATCTGCTACACACCAAAGCGGAAGACTCTGTTGTAGGAATGTTCAAACTTCGTAAACACTTTGAGAAGTAGGGACAGAATTTTCTATTTTTAAAAATAATAATAATAGTAATAAATAAATAAAAACCGGTGAAGCGTAGAAGAGATGGATGCCCTAATCGTAGTCATTCTCGTATGATTTGTATTACATGTTTCAACAAAGCCTACTGACATAATGTTAATTCATAGTCACAGAACCTGCTATATTGCATATCATTACTCGACGATATATCAGTAAGTATTCTGTTGCGATTATGTGAAATCTTAGTTTTGATGGAGTTCTATTTCTTTTCTTTACGAGTCAACGTATAGCACTCCTATTTTTAATAATAGATTATTAATATAAAAATATATTTGAGACAAGAAACTACTCAATGGAATACCGAAAGAAATATACGACTCCGGGAAATAAATAGATGAATCAAGGCAAGACAAGTTGGATGATAGAGAAATTTTCATCTTCTGAGAAACTGAACTTAATATGAAGGACATTATAAGAAACCACAGATGACGAGTTGTCTATTGTAAAATGGTAATGAATATTATGAAAACGGCAGTATTATGTTTATATTATAAAGTGTGGTATATGAAAGTTTATAAATTTTACATTCAGGTTTGTACAGCGGAAAATTAAGTACGATATTTGTTGTTAAATGCAGATTAAATCAGTATTGTGAGATAAATTCGTACAGAGATAAGTGTTCTGTTTCAGGTTGTACGAAGCAGATTTTGTATTAAAACCGCTAACCTACTACAGATACGGACACAGGCATGATGCTCTTCGGATTAAGGAATAATTACACCTGTGGTAAATATTAGAGGTCTAGACACCTCATAAACTGTTTTTTTCTCGTCATAAAAGGAAATGGTATAGATCACGGCCTGATATATCACGTGTTTATTAAAATCTCAACCGTCTCGTACGTCTCCCGTTAATCAAAAGATCAACAACACAATATTATTTAGCATGTTTTATTTACTTATGGTTGTATATTAGGGTCACTTTCAGGGCACCAATAGTCTCGATTCTGTGATAGCATTTTCCTGTTCTCCAGCAGAAATATCTTTTTAATTTAATACATTTGAATACTTTATCGAAAGATACCACCAGAAACATATGAGTGTCTCCTTTTATAATATCACTGAAAATGGACGTAAATAAAGAAAAATATCGACAGCGGTTGCATGCATTTAATTTCATAATATAGTTTATACGTGGACCAGAAGAAACTTTGGTATATATCTAAAGAGAAGGAAATTGCTGCAACAAGCTTAGTTGGTAGTGAGTGAGATTTGCCCTCTATGTTAAACGAAATTTTGGTGGGGTTGTTACTCTATCTCAAAAACAAAATGTCTTCAAACATTTATAATCTTCGCAATTTCATTACTATTAGTGGATTTTTCAGCCAATATTTCATTCTAAGCTTATTTTACTTTCCACACTTTTCATTAATACAGATATGGTTGTAGGCCATTTCCCGCAGTTTTTGATCAAAATTTTTTGGAGTTTTTTTTTTTTTTTTTTTTTTTTTTTTTTTTTTTTTTTTTTTTTTTTTTTTTTTTTAGATTTGCTTCGCCTTTTTGGTGTGGGATATCATCAGTGGCTGTGATTATATGTTTTTACATGTATATCATTACAATTATTAAATGAATGTGCAGCAGCCAGTAAAGGATTGTAAATAAACACCTAGCAGAAAATTCAATTGCAACATTTATAACACAAGTCTGTAGAAGTGTTAAATAGTGCTGCATGTATAAACAGGTTTGTAAAGATGCATAAAGTGCTGTACCACACCACCATTTAAATGTTATCACCAAACATGTAAGTACGGTGTATGTGTATTTTTAATAAAATGTACTATGCCTGGAGACTGGACTCACCTCAATGGATCGGCAACCTTCAGCGAGTATCGATAATTGACGAAGTTAGTTACACTGATTGCACCACAACGCTGATTGGCTAACCAGGAAATTTCAGATTAATAACTAAATTTGCCTTATTGACGCTTATACCGTTAAAAGGAAGTATAAATTTCAAATAAGTATTTGAATTTGATTTTGTTTGTACTTATATCGCTAAAAGGATGTATAACTGACATGCTAGCTAAAAGGATATTGTCAGCTGTGGATATAACGGTATTAAAATACGATAGACAGAAAAAAAATATAATGCCAGGGAGAAATAAAAAGAAATACAGTGCGACGATCTTTTAAGTTTATATGTTGCTTTGTCTTTATTTACGACTACTAGATGCGGAAATTCATGTGAGGAGAAGAGCATCCGATTTTGACGCTGTATTGTCTGTAATAGTATAACCAGGTCATAACATAAGCTAAGAATTTTTTTGAGAGAATATAAAAAATAGGAAAGCTTATTAAGAACTTAGAGAAACCTTACACAAAACGTAATCAAGAAATATATCAATTAAATAATTAATAGTTATATGGTTTAGAAATTATGCTTTTCTTACAAACTTTTAAATTTCCCTCATTTAAAGTCAAACGCAGTTATTTAATAACATCCAGGCCTGATCAGAGAAAGTTTACTAATATCACGAAAACTGAAGTGAGAAAGAGGGATTTTAGTTTTTTCTTAGAAACTTTTGCAGAACAAAATCCTTCAACCACTTAAGATAATAGCCATCATTTTTGACGGGCATTTAAACTAGTATAGATAATGATTTGTATTTATTTAATAATTGTAGTGATAGTTATGCGAAAACATACATTTACAGCGATTGATGATGCCCATATCATAAAAACTAAACTTTTCTAGGGAACAACAAAAACATTCAGCACAACATACATATGTACTTTTTGATAAGTCTGTAAGTAGCATCTGAGGAAGGTAGAAGCATCACTACGCTTGATTAAATTCACCAAAGGCGAAATTCGATACGGTGGTACGTAGAGTGGTGGTGGAACACAGCTGGCGTGGCCTCATTGGGTTACAGCAGGTTTCGGAGAAGAGCCGCGGCTGTCGCCCGCAGGCCTGCAGCCTCCACCGACGCCGCCGCCTCCACGGCCACAATGCGGCCACGTCAATTGCACGCCCGGGGCGAGAGCGAGGTGGCACCTCGCCGAGCCAGCAGCCGCAAATCCCATCTTAGCGCCGGGAAGCGACGGGGCCATTTAGACAGCGCCTCCCCGGCTGCAGTCTTTGTCGCACCCCAAGGGCGCTACTGAACGTTCCACACTGCTAATATTCTGTGCCAGAAAGGCCATCGCCGAGTATGTCCCTAGCAGTGGTGGCAGACCACCCTCTATTGCGATGCAGTTCAGCGCAAATCAAAATTCGTTCGAACAATTACGAACCGAAATGCTTCTGTACCAAATAACTTTCTGCCTTTGTTACCATTTTGTGCCTCCCATTACCGCAATCCAATATTTCAGCCTAGTTTCTCGATTCTGAAAGGCAGAAACGTATTAACACTAATTGGTAGCAGTCACAGATAGCAATAATATTATCCAAACACTTCTTTTGTCTATTTGTTTCAGAATTGCAGTGGAGAAAAAACATTTTGCGCAATATGGTACCAATCTCGAAAATATTTTCAGCGATCATCTTGTAATTAATTACTGTTTCATCCATACTGATATTTCATCTCTTTCAAGTAGTACCTAGAGATATAAAGTCTTAGTATTACAAGCGAATGTAAGCAAGCGATCTGGTAGTAGGGTATCTGATAGGAGACCTAATGTTTCGACTCTGGTATATGTTCTGTTAGTTGCTTATTAAGTACTGGGCAAGTAGTCGAGTGACTTTATATATCGAATTTACGTGCAGGTTATTTATAAACTGGCTACATGATCCTCAATAGGATTGATTTTTGGAGAGTAGGCTAGGCAGATAAAATACTTTCAAAACTACAAAGCCCAAAAATCTCTTACACATGACTTATTATACAGTAAGCGTTGACGCAAGGAGCAGTAAGTACTAATGAACGTTTTCCAATAAGCTGCCTCAACCCAACCTCTATTGCATCTACATTTAGTTTAAAAATAAGGACGAGCTTCAAGAGCTCAGAATATTTCCGATTTCCAGCAAGCAGATTATTCTCTGTTCGCCTATGCAGGAACTGTAACCCAGAACTTGAGGTGGTCGGAACAATAAACTCGAGATGATCGGAATAAAAAAAAGTGACTAAATGTTTATACTTATTTTGGAAATTAATGTTCGGAAGTGCTGAGACGTCCTTTAATACATATTGTTTACAAATTAATTGTCTTTTAAATCCACTGATTTTAGACTTATCACTGACAGTTTCAAAACAAAGTTTATCTTATGCCATAATCATCAACGGCGATAAGTCACCAAGTCGAGCAATGGGTAGATACAAAAATGTATATAACAACAATATTTTTTCTGTCATTTATATTTAAATTACTACTCACTCTTTGAAACTGAATGGTATTAATTTACAAGGAACTTTTATTATGTGAAGGTTAAATAATCACATTTGCTGAACTGAAATTTGCTGTGATCATGATATAGATTGTAACAATCGGATAAAACTTTTTAAAACAATAATATACACGGAAAACCTCTGAATGTACACTTGATTTACAGTAATGAAAATTATAAACGATTTAAAATCTAATTTAATTGAATATAATTTCAAAAAAAAACATCTGTTTGCATACAAAAAAAAAAAAAGACTTGACCTTTCACCTGACTGTGGCATATCTAATGACAGTAACTAATGACGGTTATTTTTTTAAAGTAGTCTACTCAAAACTCCATATAGTGATCTCGAGTTAGTACTTTGTAAAGTTCAAGTAAATTGTTCATGGAGTAAAGTAAATTTAGGTAAATTGTTCGTACATTTGATTTACTGCACTGAATATAACATACTTCTGAATAATACCTAATATCACAATCGATGCACACTTAAATCAACTAATTTCAAAACAAACATCTGCTCATTCCATCGCTGGGCGAACTGGTCCAGCTTCCTCATGAGATGTCGTGTTCGTTCGTTTAGCGAATCAAATTGACATCTATACGACAAAAGCGAGTATCGAAACGTGCGAGTAAAGAAATGAATTTGTAAGTAACGATTCGGTACTTCGGGTCAGGCGATGTACTCGTTACTCAGTAACGAATACACACGGTTTGCTACATCTCTATTCCAAACAAACCATGTAATACAGCCAGCAAAAAGCTTTACATGTTTATGTGACTGACAATTAATCGATTTTAAGAAATGTCGCTCTGTCTCAGGTGATAAAATTAACTTTCATAATTTCAAAATCATTAACTGAACCAAACTAAGAAATTATTATCAGAGTATTTGTCGGATCAGACTGGTTCCAAGCGAAAATTTTGATAATAGAGCCAACAAATAACTTTGTACGTGTTATGTCAGTAATAGACAAATCATTTAAAACCTGTATTATCTGTCTGAGCTAAGAAAATCACGTCAATAATTTCAAATTCCGCAACTGAATCGTCAAAAACGTGAAAGAAACAATCTTTGTTTCGTCAGCTGTGACAAAGTTTAAAAGTACATTATTATTCCAAATGCACCTGAAATAAATCTACATAAGTCTATAACTGAGGGTACAGTTACAGAAAATATAAACTAAAATGATATAAGTAACCTATTATTTTGAACGACGATCGTGAGAACCTACTAAAGTAAATATTTGATTTCATGAAAATCGAAATTGTACTCAAATGCCTTTCTCATTATCTACCACGTGAGTACATTCTAGGCGTCCATCATTGACGGTGACTGCAAAAGTATCTAGAAAATTTTGTCATTATAACTCTCTACAAACGTGTGTAAAACCTTGTCGAGCTTTCCACTGGGATAGGACGTCAGTAAGAGGCTACAAACGTGTTCAACTTGCCGAGACATTTTGTAAAATTATCTGTCATTACGACATAAAATAATCAGCATTGTACGGACCCTTTAGCCAATGTGTAGCGGAAGATGCAAATCGTATAGTGAATTGTTGGTTGATCTAAGTATATTCTGCTATTTACGCATTTCTGATAAATTTACTTGCTTCATCGCACTACCGTCACTGGTCATGAAATTAACAAACATGTTAATTTCCATATTTAATTTTAAATGTCCATATCTAATATGAAATTATTTAATACTTCAAGGAAATAGGGTTGAAGTAACCGTTGTCTTTTACCAGAGAAACTGTCATATGTCGACATTTATCTGTAACTGGTAAGGCTTACAGACAAAGGCACATTTACCGTTAAAATATTCAATACAGCAGTGCCTCCTCTTACAATGAGCCATCAAATAAAAATATTCAACAGAACACGATACATATACATGAAATAAACATACTGAATATATTACAGCATATTATAACAATTCATCGAAGTGATCGATCAAATTTAATCTATTATTAACAGAGAATGATTTTTTCGAAATGATGCTACGTTAAACAGTTTAAAAAGAAGCATGAATTATAATGGCGCATTCACAAATGAGAGAAAGTCCTATATGAAATAGTTTGTCTGTCATCTCTTGGCGTTCACTATAATAGTTCAGTTAATTGTTCGGAGGAAAGCCTCTTAACCACGCAGGTTTCACTGCCAAGGCCGTTAAAGGGAAAGTACTAACTGTTTGTTCGTAGAAACGAATAACCATGTGATGTGATGATTGCAGCAGCGACGGTGGTAATGAGGTAGCAATTAACTTACATGAAACTGAAGCTACAAGTCGTTTGAGCGTACCTCTGCAGGTACAAAGTCGGATAATATTACACTATCCGCTCACGTTAAGCTGCGCCAGCCCTGCTAGAGAGCTGAGAACGTAAGACCCTCAGTTCTCGTTCATCCTTCGGTTCCTGTGTCCTTCTCCGACGATTTTGGATCAAGATACGCCTCTCTCCGTCGTTTTTGGTGACATGCGAACAAAATTCAAAGAATTTTAGATCATGCTAATATTTTTCATTGCTGATTGGCTCGCTAAGAATCACTATTCTTCAGCAGGCAACTTTATCGGCTGTAGTTTTTTCTCGCCTTATCTGAAAGAATCGTTACACATCATGACTGTTCGACGAATTCCTGTTTGAAAATTTTCCGTAGCTGGTTAAGAATAGGGATGATCGATAATCATCGATGGTGAATAAACATCGATGTTTAGCTGGATGTTTTGACTTCGATAACATCGACACCTCGCTGTTATGAGAATAAAATATTGAAACGTCAATATATTCTTTAGGGCCATCTAGCATGTATTGGATGTACTAGCTAGATGACTATCAATTTTAACTATTTTACGCTAGATGACACTGATCAACGTAACCGGAGTAAGGCAAACGAATAGTTGCATTTCCTAAAGGATAAAAAATAAAAATAAAAAAATAAAAAAAACACTCTCAACTCCAACACTCGCGTGATTCTTGTAAGTGAGTGAGTGTTGTGAGTGAACTTGTGAAGCCAAGGGAATTTAATTTGCTATTGATATTGTTAATAATGAAACTTCGGAAACGAAATAACAGGTATGGTAAATTTTTATTCTGTATTGTATTATTATTCCTTTGACAAGTAACTTTTGCAGTAATATAACCCAACAAGGTTAGCACAGGATAGGAAAGGATGGAGGATTGCATAAAACCAGTCGAAAGACTGACGACAATTAAAAAAAAAAAAAAAAAAACAACAACAATGTAGGGACCATGAATTTATTCACTGTATTATTTTCTATTTTTTAGGTTATTTTGTGTAAAAAGTGGATAAATTGCCCGAGATTAAATATTTCCTGCTCGCTGCTTTTGTTTTGCATTGTAGGAGTGTTAAGGATTCTTTTTTCGGTGTCGGTTGGCTTTGAATGCAGGTGAGTGAATTGGTAAATGCGTAACGCTTTTTGTATTGCATAGTGGGCCAGTGACGGAGGGATTGCGTATGTAGGAATGAGTGATATTAATCGATATTGGCGAAATGCCGATAATAAAGTCAAAAATATTTATTTTTAAATATCGATAGTCACAACTTATAATTTCAAATTATAGAAAATGAAGGTTTTCTGAATTAAGTGAAAGTCGCTTGTCCATTGTACAAGGTGCCTTCTCGATTCACTTTGAATATAATGTTAGAAACTAAATATGACGTTATTAGAGAACACGGGAAACTTCAAAAAGTGAGTGCTTTGACTTTAACGATAGAAATTTGGACAGATACGATGCCAACTAGCATTTTTTTTGGAGTGACTTATATTTTGTAATGAGGAGGAACAATTAGAATCTGTATCGTTAGGAGTTTATGATTTAACGCGATCTCATATTACGGAATACATAGCAGATACATTATTGAAGACCTGTAACGAGTGGAATATTGAAAGCAATAAAATTGTGGCCGTTGTTACAATATTGTTAAAGCAATAGAAATTGCATTAGGTAGAAGTCGTCATATACACTGCTACGCCCACATGTTGAATTTGGTGGCACAAAAATCTATTAATGAAACGTCTAATTTGTCTGACCTGATTTGCAGTTAAAAGAATTGTTACGTGGTTTAAACAATGTGTTGCTGCTAGTGATGAATTGAGGCGAGAATCCGATTTGAAACTGATTCAAGATATGTCCACACGGAACTCAACATTTTACATGATTGGAAGATTTTTAAAACTGCGCCCTGCAATCAATAACATTATTAATTGCCACACCAGTTCACCAGAAATGTTGTATGCAAAACAGATTATTGATTTGACTGAAGTTTGTGAGATTTTACTACCAATAGAAATAACTACTCGTGAAGTCTGTGGTGAAAAATATGTAACCTGTAGTAAAGTAATACCACTTACCAGATTATTTACTAAAAAAATGACTGGCTTCCAGCCAAAACAGACAATCGGAGAGAATTTAAGAAATAACGTCATTGAAGAAATTAAGAAACGATTGCTACAAACGGAAAATGTTAATATCCTTCCAGTCGCCACTCTCATGTATCCTCGTTTCAAAGATATACGTTTCCAAGATGCATTAGCCTGTTCTAGAGCCATTAGGAGTATCAAGGAATTGATTTCAGATATTGAAATGAATGTACAAGTAAAAAATGATCAATTGGCGGAGAATTCCACAAGTGGAAGAAGACAAAGCTAGAGATATTATAAACTTGTTTACGAAAATAGTAATGTTTTGACTGGTCAACGTGACACGAATATGCCTACAGAATTAAAATTTTATTTAAAAAGCCTGGTAGTTGATTTACAGCCAGAAACATTACCTTTATGGAAAGTGCTAGAATCCACCTACTCAAATTTAAATAAAATAGTTTTTAAATATTTGTGTTGCACAGCTACATCCACAGCTACAGGAAGGCTTTTTCCCAAAGGTGGCCAACTCCTGTACCAGCAACGGAACAGACTAAAGGTAAAACACCTGACAAAGTTAATTTTTTTACAGAGTGTGCCCAATAAATATTGGGAATGTTAATTTGTTTTCTTGTATTGTATTTTCAATAACAATAAACACATTTAATAAATAGATTAGACAGTTTTATTTCCTACCGGAAACATCGATGTTTTAGACATATCGATGTTTTCTATCGGTGTTTATCGCACATCGATACTTTTGAATCGATGTTAACATCGATGTTTTTCTAATATCGATCATCCCTAGTTGAGAGTCAATGTCCACGCGCAGGATGTCATCTTTCTATTCTCAGAACACTTTCGTCTCCTTGATTGGTGACACATCCTAGGGAATACACTGCCACTCTTCCAAACAGAAGCTAGCCTATTGTTATTCCGGGACAGACCAATCTGTTGTGTTGAGTTTTCAGGTGCAGAATTCCGTTAAGTGATCACTGACAGTTCCACGCACATCTGGCTAGCTGAAGTCTCAAAACCTCGCACCAGAAAATATTCCTAATGTTATTATTCATTGCAGGTATTTTAACAATCAAAATTATACAGGGTGAACCACTTTTGTCATCCTGCTGAAATCATAATCTCTGATTCACTAGTTTGCTGTGAAACATACTTCAGTTGTTGGAGCATTTGTATCAACAATTTTATTCATCAAACAAATTCAAAGAAGTTCACAACTGATCGTAACGTGGGATCCTCCAAATATTGGCATATGACTCATTGCCTCAGATGCAGGATGGCCAGGACATTTCAACCGGGACCTACAGCTTAGTATTAAATCCGAACAAGGGAGCGATGCCGTAGTTTTTCCGTTAAACAAAGCTATCTTTCGCAGAAATGAAAATATAACAACTGATTTGACAAAATTAAGGAAATAGAAATATTACTTCATGTGAACAAAAGAAGAAACAAAAATATTTCATGGAAAGCCAAGACTTTTCACTGAGATTTTTTTAATGTGTATCCTTGAAAATCTTAATTTTTAAAAGGTAGAAAACAGAAAGTTATGGTAAGAAATGCGGTATCAAAGGAAGAGGAAGTAAAAATGGGAGTGCCACAGGGTAGCGTATTGGGACCATTGCTATTCATTATTCTAATCAATAATTGTGTTGATTGTTTACTATCTGAAATTAGATTGTTTGCAGTTGATATAATGCTGTACAGAAGGATCAAAACGATAGAGGACTGTAAACAGTTACAGGGTGATCTGGACAGGATATCTAGTTGGGTTGGTAAACATGGGGTGAAGATTAATGCAAAGAAGAGTCAGCTAATTAAATACACAAATAAAAAACAAAAGATTAATTATGAATATAAGGTGGGGAAAGAATTGCTTGCTGAAGACTTGAAATGTAAATATCTTGGAATTACATTTGATAACAAGCTTAACTGGTCAGGATAAATTGGACAGGTGGTAGGAAAAGGTTTCAAAATTCTGCACTTGCTGGAGAGAGTGATGAGGGGATGCACGAGAGAAATAAAGGAATTGGGTTACAAAACTTTGATCAAACCATTGCTCGAATATGGTAGTGTAGTATGGGACCCACATTTTGCGTATCAAATACAGGAATTAGAGGGGGTGCATAAAAGAACTGCTAGGTTTGTTTCTGGAAATTATCGCAGTGACAGATATGATAAAGGAGCTGGAATGGGATTCATTGGAAGACAGGAGGAGGATGAGGAGAGTCATGGGAGTGTACAGGGCGTATACTGGCGATGAGGCATGGAAAGATATTGCAGTAGGTATGAAAAGTAGTTCATGGAAGGGAAAAGATGACCATGACCATAAGATGGCACTCGATTTCAGGCACAATGGTGTGGGAAGATTTTCTTTTTTAGGTAAGAGTGTCAGGGATTGGAATGAATTACCAAGGGAAATGATGAATAACTTACCAAAAACGTTAAAAGAATTTAAAGTTAAAATTTGTAGAGGGCAAATGTGGGTGGGTGCAGGATAGGGGGAAGTTGGGTGTGTAGCGAAATTGCCACCGGAGCGTGTGCTCCATTGTAATTTTAAAAAATTAAATAAAAAAGTATTTATCTACAACAAGTCAAAAGAAACACATCAGCGGTGGTACAGATAAAATAAATCGGAAAGTTTCATAATTTTTTTTAGAAAGATACGATACATATCAGTGAAGCATTCATTAACATTTAAATGTCACTGCTTGAAATTAGCTTGGAGAGAGGTTAAATGTTCAGCAAATTAAAACCGGATGTTGTCTATTAATAGCTCACTGAACCAGAACAAAACATTTAAATGCCATTTCCTCTCTGTAAATCAAATTTCTGGTAAATAGTGTATTGTTCGTGTAATACAAGATGAAATCAAAACAATGTTGACGTGGCTATCAGCATTGTCCAGCAGTTAATCGGGAACCAACATATTGGTTACATCCGGTTCAATTATTGATTTGTTGATTTTAAGCTCAATGGCTGAATGTCGTCGGGTCAGTGTAAATTAACTGAGAGCGACAAATAACTTTTAGTGTATCTGAAACGCTTCCTGAATACTACGTACTGATTTTCTGCTTTAACATTCACACACTTTCTGTTATATATCTGTATAGCCGGTTCGGTATTACGTCTGCTAAACCTTTTTTTTTTGATAGAAATGTTATATGAGTGATGTAGCCCAAGAAAGAGCAGAACATTCTTCCATGTGAGGAAAGCAACCGTTATGACACATGTGATTAAAAAAGCCGATGATCAAAATCTGGCAGAAGCATTTGTTTAATCGTTCGCATCACCAAAAATATTCAGTCGTCAGAAAAATGGAACAAAATTTTTCAGTTGTTTCGTTATTTCGTGCACACTTCCGGTTCAATGAAGAATAAAAGTCACAAGAGCAGAAAAGCTGCAATTTCCGTGTGCTTTGTCTGAAATACCAGACTGAGGTTTTGACAACCGGGAGACCCTCGCGATTTCCAACCAATAACCGTCCGAATATTGCATTTAAGTTACGAGCAAAACAACAGAATGCGATTAATCGGTAAAATGAAAATCGACCTGACGCGCGGTTAATTGTATTAGAGCAGAAGCTGTGGGCTCCGAGCGCGCGCACACACACACACACACACACACCCTACACGACGGCCACCGCAGCGGACTTCGTTTTCCCTTTTTTTCATTTGTTTCACGTTCAACCCGACGGTCTGCGCTCGGCGTGTGACTGTGCGACCGGAGAATGCAAATGCCAAAACGGCAACGAAAATACTGCGGCCCGCCTGCGGTCTCGCATTGGCGCTCGCCGACGAACGTGTGTGCACAGTGTGTGTGTATCTGCATAGCCCTGTTTGTGTTCCTCACTAACTGTGTGTATGTGAGCGCCACTGAGGGAGCGATGCAACGGCCGCACATTGTCCCTGGAGTATACATATTTCAGCTGCACACTAGTTTGTCAGCTCGTGTGTGTACATGAATGGGTGCCATTTACAAGCATTCAGCCGGAGTCACAATGTCACATCTCGTTCGGCGGGTACTTCCATATTCACTTCGTTTTGTGTTGGTTATTCACATTTAGGCGTGTGTGCCAAATTCCCCAAAAAAATTTACATAAAAAAAATATCAGAAGCATTTGAAAACGCGTTCTCACCACTTACAGAGGAAAGTTAATTTTTTTATTAAATTTTGAATCTTTGTCCTCTTCGCAGCTCTAATGTACTTTTTACTTTTTGATAGTCTCCTTAGTTTAATATTTTTATAACAATCAATAAACACAAATACTGGTTTCATTGTTTATCAAGCGATTACTAATATTTTTCTTGCCATTGTTGTTGCTATACAGTGGTTCGCTTAGTGGCGTTTATTTTTCGCTATCTGGTTTCTTTTTTTTTTTTTGGGGGGGGGTACAGAGGGAAAGTGAGGCAAGGAGGGAGGTAGAGATTGTGTACAGCATAGAATAAGTCGGGTATACATCATGTCATATTGCGTACGTATAATGGAATATATCTAACGATCCGTTACTTCTTCAAACATTCAGAGATTTGTTAGCAACTGTTGTAAGTTAAATTTAGAATCCAAGGATCCAACACAGTATCAACCCTATTTTCACATATTCCCATCTCTACATACGAAGCTCTTGACAAGGTCTGGATATTAATAAGAAAAGACTTGTGAATCAGAGCATTCATTTGTCTTAAGGACCAGAAAAAAAATTAATAAGAAATAATCCATTATTTCGAGATACAGGAACCAATGGTAAAACAATGCACATAAGACCCAACAGATGTCCTGAAGAAATGTAATACGCCAAACAAATATTATGATCGCTCAATAATCGAAGGAGTATTTCTCAGGATGGAAACATACAGATTGAAAATTGCAAAAAAGTTGTAGGAATCGGGCTGTAATATGTTACTGGTCTTTATGTGAGAACTGTGCTATACAATCTAAGGATGAGTCACATATTCCAGGAATTCTAAAATTATGTAAGAGAACTAGGAAAATTGTTGCTCAGCTGCCACAGAATAATTATCGTAGTAACTGAATTCAAATATAAAGGATATATAGTAAAAAAAACATGAACTAAAAAAATTTGGTAAATCATAAAATAATAAAATTATTTAAGTACAGAGGGAATTTAATTAGTTTAGGCTGATGTATTTCCGTAAATTATTTTTTGGCAAATAGCAAAGCATACCAATAACAAGGACTCTGCCATTTCTCAATAGCAGAGCATTCGGAAGTAATCCGTTAGTGGAAAACTGTAGAACAATGATTTCTAGATCTCTGTGGGGCAATTATAGATTGCTTGCCTACAATCCATTCGATGTTTTACAACGCAACTGCGAAAGGTAGCACACACACGGCATATCAATCTTACGAAGATGCTCCATTCCTACTTCTTTTAACAAAAACCTTGATTTTCCATAAGCGCCGAAGGCCTGAGCGCAAGAAGTTGTATTGCGACTATAATCGGTGCACCAAATATTATCGAAAATAAATCTTTAGAAATGGCATGCAGATAGTCCAGTCACTTGAATAATAGCTCAATAGCACGTGGTAATTTAGGAACTGAAATTTACAAATGCCTGTATAGATGTTACATAAACAGAAAAAGTGCGAAACAATAGTGTGTTTTCAAAATGAAGCAAGTTTGTGCGACTAGAAGGACACCACAATGTATGTACGAAACACATAATATCAGCAGAACAATCACTGAAATGGAACTTCCCCAGACTTCAATGCAAAACAGGAAACAAAAACTGGCACCGATGATGATTGAATAAATAATCGAAACGCACCTGTCAAAAAAAACTGTTTTTTATTTAGCTGCACTAGACGGATAAGTCACATAAACCTTATTATTAAAGCAGCTAAGCATAAAAAGGCCTGCATATCAACAAGTTCAATCACATAGGTTATCTTAAATTCTCACACCATTTGTTTTACATTACACTGTGATAATAGATAAACATCGTCCTTAATGTCTAAATCACCCTGCGTTATAGGCAGATAGGGTGAAGATCTCATTAAAGGGAAGAGATTTAATATGAAAAGGCACTACTGACTATCAGAGTAGCAATATTCTGTTAATACATAGCATCCGAGCGTTTGCGTTAATTTGATATTCAAGTGGCTGCTGAATGTCATCGACGCAGCGTTGTGTGTTACACAGAGCACTGCCTGTTGTGTCGGCTATCGTTTGAAGCAGAAGCCGCAATCCTCCTCTCTCACTACGCGTGTCGTGTATCACGTCGCAGAGCAAACAGAATAGACAATTTTACTTTGGTGTCCAGTTATTATTCCATATAGCACCTATGGTTACGTTCTTCAAGTTTTAGTGATGGATGGTACTAGATAAAATCAAGTAAAATTATAATTCCACTGTAGAACACACTACGTCGGTCGTACCCAAGAGCTTATTGATTATCCGTAGACTTGACTCATTTACTCTTGGATATATGATACTTCATCCTCTATGTGTTGTTCCTGTAAATGCAGAAGGCTGTCAGTCAACCACTGACGTCTGTTGTCAGCCTGTTCTTCGCTCATTTGTATACAGTGAGCTTGTAAAAGAGCTTCTCAGTCCTCAGGGTGTACTGAGAGAGAATAAAGATCGATACACAAGAGCCACGACTCTCTAACAGACTGGATTTCCGCAAACAATGACACCAAAAGGAAAAGCACCGTATCCAAGCTATTCCATGAAATTGGTGGACATAAGAATGATATTTCCATTCAGGAGGGGTGGGATGACATTAAGTTTTCAACAAAATAAGTTTAAAAATGTTCATAACTTGCGCAAATTTAAGGAAGTTATTAAACTCGTTATTCATTTAACAAAATAAGGACAACTGCCATCAACAAATTCCATACATATTATGAAGTTAAGAATTTGACACGAACATTTAGGGAGATCAGTTATACTGCTGCTAATTCAGCAAAGGGAGAAAATGAGACGATCCGTCAAGCACCCTTCATCACGATGTTATTTGGATGGGCATGGTTTTTGATCTGCAGTGAATGGTTTTTATTTATTGAACTTTATCATTTTGCTAGTCGCAATTTGTAACTTGTAGATCGAAATCACATTCCCTAATAGAATTGCAACACTTTATTTACCACTGGCTCAGCTAGCATTTCGTCGTATACTGTGGCATCACTTGACACGATGCTCAAATTATAGTTTCACTAACCTTCAGCGTTCAACCTACCAGTAGGTGCTAACAGATACTTTCTGTCGAACCGAAAATGTCTCGGGTAGACTGTCTCGGCAATAATGTGTCTGTCGAAAGTCAAGGACATACCGTTTCTTCCCTTCTCTCAGTATTTAGTGGGTCATCCCTGAGGAAAGTTCCTCTTCCTTAGATGATTGGCTGAGAAATAAAACTACAAATACCATATACAATTGTCATTGCAGCACCATTGCTGGTTAGGCATTCCTTTCAAACATCACGTTCATTCTCTTTTATGTGATTCGCGGGATCACGCCTGCGATCCAGGCATTTCTTCGAAAATTCAAACTGCCATTCCACATTACCAAAAATATTCACCTCAGCGTCAATGTTAATCTATTGTCTCATAGCACTAGCCTCCTCAAGCCAACAATATATATTACGATAAGTTAAAAGCTTTTTGAGAGGACGGATTCACTTGCGTTTTACAAAACAGCAAGAATCTTATCCTCGTTTTAGAACTGTCGATCACCGACTAAACCTCTTAGGAGTTCGGCTCAGTGCTGTTGTATTCCCTCTCTACACGTTCCTACCAGTAAGGAAGAGCCTACTGCGCGACTCCGATTGATGTTTGTGCAGGCCAGCTTTATACGGAATCACTGTCCACGATGAAAATTAAATAACTAATTATGAAAGAGCCGTGGAACATTACAAGGATAAGAAAGTTAAGATTTGCGTGAATCATGTGCGTTTTCCCTTTGTTCCTAATCCTAGAAGTTTCACGTTAGTTAGTGGATAGAAGATGTAAACTTATCTTTAAGAAGACCTGTGAAACACTGATAAAGTAGTTTATACTTTATCTCTTGTACTGATTATACTTAAATAATCGTTCTTTTATATGATGGATGTTAAATAAAATTTCTACTCGTTTTAACATATTATCTGATCCGACGGAAGGTGTTAGGTCCATGGTTCAATAAATTTGTTTCTGATAGTTTTTTGAATTTTTGAAAACCTATGAAAAATGTGTAAACAAAGCAAAAAATAAAAAAAAAATATTTCTATGTGATTATTGTATCTACTAACGATTGTTTCCCTGTATATTCAATTTGAGGAGGAGTACATTCAGAAGTATGACAATTGGAAATTTTACGTGGGAAATAAACTCTATCTGGTTAATTATAGTTGGAACTCGCTTCTGTATCATATTTTCATAATTCGTAAATTCAGCAAATTTAAAGAAATCTTGATGTTTGATGGAACGTTCATGCTGTTATGGTGCGATATACGATCAATGCCGAACAACATTAGACCATAATTTACTTAATCTTGCAATCTTTAAAATGTTCTTGTCCATTATTATTATTAAATTCCATTTAAATTTAACTGAAGTGATGAATATTTTGTTTTTCCTAACCCAGGTGGCCATGTTACAGTGCGGCTATCACAATCACTATTTGAATAATTTTTTGTATGCAACCTTATACGAAATGCGACGTACGAAAGAAAAATAGGAACCACAAATAAACTTTTAGTATATTTTCTTAGATTTCAAAGTGGTGCGTTGAGACGATAAGTAGAGGTATGCTTGAAATGATGTTAACTAGAATAGTATAGTTTTGTACCTTTGGTTTACATAATGCTTTTATTGGTTTGTTGATTTAGTGAATTCATTTAGAAATCAAATGTTCTATGAAACTGATGATTAGATGAATCGTAATATTTATAAGAATACAAGTTCGACAGTAATTGTTAGTTTTTTCAGGATATCAGCAATGCAAAATCAAGTGGGGTTGTGAAAGGGCTAAAGGATAGGCACGCCTTTGCTTATCTTCTATAAAAATCATTTACTCTTGCTTATTTAATTGAAACAGTCTGAGCAGTTTCTTCACGATACGAGTAGAAGCTTTCTGTAACAACAGGCTTGATAAGAATAAAGCAATTTGAACCATTTATTAAGCTGCAGAGTAATTTGGATTTCCCTGCTACGGGATCTGTTATTTAGCAACAATTTTATTCTGACTGAACAGTTACAATAAACGAAGGAATATAGGACTCGAACCAAGCGTGGCGGTGTAACGGATAGAGTTCTGGCTTCGCATTCGGGAGGACGGCGGTTCGAATCCCCGTCCGGGCATCCAGATTTGGGTTTTCCATGGTTTCCCAAATCACTCCAGGCAAATGCCGGGATGCTTCCTTAAAACGGCCATGGCCGAATTCCTTCCCATTCCCTACCCCATCCTTTCCCGTCTCTAAAGACCTCGCTGTTGAGAGACATAAAAAAATAGGACTCGAAGTGAAAAAATGTTATTTATAGGTATTGTTATCTGCTAGTATGTAACAGCAAAGTAGTTTTTTTGTTCCTATTAACGAGAAAAAGAGCCAAACCTGTTTAGTTGCCGATAGGGAATCGAGGCTGAGTACAGCGTTTCTTTATTAATTTCCTAGCTTGCTTATGCTACACAATTAAATGCGAATTTTGCAAGTCTTTTAATCAGAATAACTGTGTGCTAATTTCATCGCTATCGGTAGCGTTTTCCCCAGTGCCACGCCAAATCTCTATTTTGTCGAAATATTATCTGGTGGGCCGGGCGGTTCGAAAGGGCGGCAGCATTCTGGTAGCGTGAGAGCCGCCCGCAGCATCCGAGCGCCTGGCGAGGTTTTTGAAATATGGCTCTCTCGGGGAGCGGGCGGGGGTGGTCGGCATTGTGCCACCGCCTTTGTGGCCGTAACAGCAGAGCCGCTGCCCCGCGCCCGCGGCCCGCGCACCCCCTTGATTAATGTGGCCTGCACGGGCAGACGCACGCCGGGGAGGGCGACACCACTCCACACCCCCGTGCGGTGCAGTTTGCCGAGTTGTCAAACACTTCTGCCGGCTGTTTGGCTAAGTCTTCATACTACCACGACCTCGCTCTTCCAGTGCTACAAATCTCTCGTTGGGTGTCCGTTCACAATATGTATTCAGGAACTATAAGAGCTTCCAACAACCGAGGAAATCACATGGAATACCTGTATAATTAAATTTTATGGTCGTATCTACCACACAATAGTTTTTAAACCAGAAAATGATTATATTTACGTTAATAAGCTGAGACATTCGCCCAACCTACCTGTCTGTCAGCAAGCGACTGACTGAATAGTTGCTATCACCAAGCCACGACTGAGCTTATTTTTTCCCCCTTATGGCTTTACGCCTCGTCGACGTCGAGGTCAGTACAGGCGGGAAGGGATTAGACACAAAGTATGGGAAGGATTTTTTATTTGATTTTTTTGTACTTATGGCTTTACGCCTCGTCTGCGTCGAGTTCATTAGAGGCGAGATAGAACTGAAGATAAGGAACGGGCAGGCCTTTTGAAGGAAGCATCCCGGCATTCCTCTGGAGTGATTTGGGAAACCATGGAAAACCCAAATCTGGATACCCGGACGGGGATTCGAACCCACACCCTCCCGAATGCGAGGCCAGAGTGTTATCGTTCACACACCACGCTCGGTCACGTCTGAGATTAAAATTGATACCAACTATGGATCTGAGAAGGGAACCGTAATTGTACGGTCATCGGTGTCTCATCTGATTGATGGCACTCAAGACCATTTAGGAAGTAGGCGATGGCCACACACTGCCTTGTAATGTAACGCTCGAAGCTCGCTACCATATGTGGCCATGTTCACAGATAGCCGTGGGGTATGTAGGCTGCCCGAGAATAATTATTTCAGTCACTCAGAGTTCAGGAGTTTTTTTTATGGCTACGGCAACTAAGGCCATACAGCCAGCTCATTGTGAATATCATGTATCTTTCGGTGAATCAGTTTCTCCAGTATATTTACCTTTTAAGTATGGACACCACAGGACGGATACGACATTCATACACACAACACTTAAACCCCCCATGCCCTCGACCGGACTCGAAACGGCGACCTTCGGCACGCGGGGCCAGTAGCCCCTACGCTACCGAGGTCGGCGAATTAAGTAGTTCGTAGGAGTTTTAAGAAGCCGGTTAGATCTGAGTCAGTCGAGGAGTCGGGTGACATCTCGATTAGACGGAAGGTAGGGGTCGAGATGATTGTATCGACCCTCAGCTGTCGCCACTGTAAGCATGCAATTCAGTTCTAATGGGCCGTAGTTTATCACGTAATCTTTCTGTTTGAGTACGATTAGTCTCTGTGGGAGTATACTGAAAATATTCTTCCTTAAGTTAAACTCTATTTAATTACTATTTCTAGCATAAGCTACCATAGAAGCGCTAACCATTCACTGGGTGCTACTCCTCTTGACTAACAATATTATATTAAACCATCCTACCTAACCATAATTTCATCCGTTAGGGAATCTTGGATCTGTGGTAACCGTCTAGCTTCTGGACTCCAGATGTTAGCTAGCCGCGCCTTGTGGAGCTACATCGCTGAGTTTACCATATAGCCAGTAAAGTGTTTGAGAAGGCAAATCCAATGTCCATAGTCCCACGTGTGGCCTAAGCCTCCACTGGAACAGGACCACTATAAAGTGAACAGCTACAGATCAAAGCCGACTAGATACGATACATTTGCTTCTAAATACTTCGTCCGACCGAGTCCCAGGCCAACTCAGTCTGGTATCGTGAGGGGTACTGACAAGGATATCTCATGGGGCCCGGTGGGTAAGCGGCTATCCATCGGCCTGACATTTATGAAGACCTGGTTTCCAATATGGCCATGTAGATTTCTCATTTCCCAAAATCAGTAGAGATGGCGTGGGGATTATTCATTCTAATAATGCCAGTCGGATTCCTTCTCGTTTGGTTTTCCCGCAGTCCACTGTCCGCTCTAATAATCTCGATGTCGATGATTCGTGCGTTCAGCAGCAAAGCGGACTCAGAATCACGAAAACTCTAGTTCCTAGTACCATCGCAAATCCTACACTTTCACAGTACCTTGCCTGTATTTTGAATCTGAATTTCAAAAATGTCTCTGTTAAGAGATGGTTATTACTGTCACATTTCTGATATAAGAATCAATAACATTTCAGTTCGCTTCTTTGAATTTACAAGTATCACACACCGAACGACCGTATTAGGTGTGTTGGCGACCTGACAAACTCTACCGGAAAAAATTTCGATCAAACTGTTTCAGAACTTTTGATTTAGGAAGAAAAGTTCATGCTGTGAGAATAAATAGTAGAAACATTTTAATCGGTATTTTTAAAGGAATTCACATTTTTCTTTTCATTGATCTATGACACAAATGTTGATATGGTTACATGAATACTGATGAAAATTATTCTATGACATTTGAGTATGCTGTTGACAGTTTTCAGCTATTGACCTAATAAGATTTTTATAACAAATCCCTCATATGATTAAACAGGCGCCAATGTAGTTGCGCGCGTTAAGGCGCCAGCATACTGGATCGGGGAGGTACAATGGAACCAGGTTGGAGATCTGATCGCTGCGTACCGACGATCCTGAATTCGGTTTCCAAGCTGTTTTCCGCAATTGCTGAGATGAATCTCGGGACGTACCCTAATTTCCACCATTTAAACCACATATCTCACAAACAAAAATACACTTATCATAGGAAATATAAATCACACGAATCGCGTACTAATGACAACACTCAAGCCTCCCCAAGTGGCAAACGGGAGGGACACCTATCTACCTCTGAAGCAGTCCTGGTTACTACGCATCATATCTTTATAGTTTCATGATTGTTAGTATTCATTACTTCGTCACCAGTTCGTGATTGGAAATTACTTACAAATGTTAATAATAATCAAATATAATTGAACACGATGTGTTCGGTTTCTAATGGTATCTAATTTATCTCTCTTCTGTAGAATTTTTTTAAACCTATTTTATTATATTGATTAAAGCAGTTTGTAAAGATAATTATGCGTAAAATTATTTCGGATGAATTCCAGTCTTGATGTCGGCACCTCATTAGAAAAGATTCAGAGTATCGAATGATCGTGAATACGAGAAGTGCGACTGGAGACAATCTAGTCAATAGCGGTATGGACTTGCTCTTACGCCGAAAAACAACTTTGAATTTAGTAGTTAATGCGGATGGTCTATGGACTATAGATATTTTTGTTTGTCTCATAGTTATTAATTACGAAACAAATGTTTATCGTTTATTAATTCGTAGACTAAGTGTTCGTAACACCTCTGAAAATTTAACGTTTATATAAATATTCCTTAGAATTTCTTTCACAGCAGTTGTAGGAAGAGTGAATGCAATTAATTTTATCAGTAGGTTAAGAATTGTGTTTTGAATTGTAATAGTTGTTGCAGTATTATAAATACAAAAGTAAAAATGGGTTACCCGTGGCACTAATTTCCGGTACTTGCAGAGGAAAAGAAAAAAAATGTCAGAGGATAATACTTGAAGTACTGATGATTCAATTACTTTAGAGTCCTGTGTAGAGTGTATAAAATGTCACGGTTTCTTTAAGAAACTGATGGAACAATTTAGCATGCTAGTTTAGAGAATAGGAATGCATATTAACAGAATATAACACAGAAGCCATTAGTTTGTCTAAATACTTATGGTAGACATTTTCACTAACCACATTCCTTTGCACAACATACAGTGTATGATAGAAACAATTTGGTATCTGAAGGAAATACGTGTACCTAATTTGATCAATGCATTCATAGTTTATGTCATCATCCATAAATTCATTTTGCTTTATCTGCAATATGAAAATCATAATAATCAGATAATGTGTGCAATAGTGTAAACTATGACAATTATACTTCTCATGCAGTACGATAAACATAATCACTGTTTGTTGAGGTATAATTAAGAAAGCTCAATAGGATTCACGACCAAGATTGAAGTCGATTGGCATGTGTTATGGGGAATTACAGAGAACTCGCGTATTTGTAGCATAAACTATCAAATTTCTGTTAATGAAGAATAGGTGACATCATTTCTATGTTTGCAAATAAGATTCCCTCCTCCTCTTAAGCTTTCTTCCTCCTTATTCGACGTCGAGGTCGTTATAGGCTGGAGAGGACAGGTAACAAGGAATGAGAAGAAATTCAGCCATGACCTTTTGAAAGTAACAACATGCATTCACCGAGAGTTGCTCCGGAAGGCATGGAAAATTAAAATTTGGATGGCGGACGGAAATTCAAACACGAATGCTCCCCAATTTGTCGCGTGAGTGTTTCCGCTCACCCATCACACTCGGTCTCCTTTCTCCTGGGCATCAAAGTATGTAGTGAAATGTTTCCATACGATGTTTTTTTTTCCTAATATGATTTAAATCGGTGTTTTATTGAAAGTGGAATTAGCATCGGCTTTACCATCTACTATTGCACAAGAACTAAATCACTTCAAACTTTATCGATCTTCCACACAGTAAAAATTATTTCTTATATGTCACTACCACAGAATGAATTGATGAATATATGTAACAATTGTAACTTTTTGCAAGCTACTGACTGGTTAGTAATTTACATAAAAATTATGTCTTTGTGAATCATTTTACTGCTAAGGAAACAGAGTAGGCGTACGCACCATTCATAGACACATAATGGTGATGCTATTTTGTTACCACGTTATACAGTAGAATTATATAGAAAAAAGATGCAAGTGTTGTTTTATGTTGTGCTAGCGGAGCAATAATGTCAGAATTGTGAGGAAACCGGGGTAGAATCTGAAAATGAGGCTCTTTCAGTATTCGCATATCATGATTGAAAAGTGTGAGAATTGAGTCTTTCCCGGCGTACAGCTGATACAAATTCTTCTGCGGGATAAATCTGCCATACGCGACGTTTCGACAGCTGCTTCCGCTGTCTTCATCAGGTGACGTGTTGTCGCAGTAGCAACATCGAGCAACCATTCCATCTGATGAAGACAGCGGAGGTAGATGTCGAAACGTTGGGTATGTCAGTACTTATCCGGCAGAGCACACGTGAAAAATGTTTATGTTAATGAGGAAAAATCTTTTGTGCAGTAAAAATAAGTGAAGTTGATGAAATTATTAATTGCTAGTAGCTCTAAGAAATATGAACGGTAATGACAAGAATGACAAAGAATCGCAAGACAAGTGACCCAAGTTCCGAAGTGATTGTTTAATAACGAAGTAACATGTCAAAGATCTTTTACATCTACATCAAAGCACATTATAAAATATTCCTAGATGTCATATACTATCAATTAAGGATATGCTGTAATATACCTTGCCGAATAAGCGGCTCACATTGTGTTCGTGAGAGTAAATGCTGGCTATTCTTTTTAAGTACAATTACTTCTCCATCATCAAGTTCAAAAATTCAATAATCAACAATACAGTGAACCTATATTTATAGAGACTTTGGTGGCTTCATATCTTGTACAAGATGTAATCCCTGACTATCACCAATGGATCGCATATATATTACAAAAGATTTGCTATAGTTGTTAAACCAATTAACCTACTCTGGGTAAAGAGTGTACTTGACATCTGCTGGTAGTATGACATGTCTCCAGATACTGAGGTATTCATATCCTTGAGATTCTTTTGTTAAAGAGCTTGCATTTCTTCTAATACCTGCCGAGCTAAATAGTTGTTGAACACAGGCAGACTATCTGGTGATCTTTGTAGTTCCTTCATTAATTCAAAAGCATGTTCACAAATTGGTATCAATTAATCTAATAAATAATCTCACGATCAGCCTTTCAGACATCCCATGCTGGGATTTGCAGATGTAGAGTTTTGTATGCATATCCCTCACCCGAGTCCTTAGCGGAGAAGATGACGTGGTCAGTGCCTAGTTCGGAACTCCTTGGAGTTTCCTCTCTACAGCTGTCTAAACAACAGGCTGCGTGGAGCCGGAGAGCCTTTCTGGCCATTCACCGTTGAAGAAAAATCCCGGTTGGGGTCCGTGATAGGAATCTCTGTAATGGTTTTTAAGAAATACTTTGGAAAAAGCTAGTAACGTGTGTAGCGACTGTTTATTGCATTAAATACACTCATACTGTCGTCCTCTATGTAACCATGGATGCAAAGAGTATCTAACTGAAACCTGTTTCGCAACGTATTATCTGAATCATATCTGTGTAAAAATGTTAGAAAATAGGTAACTAGCAGTAATCAATGTTTTGTGAGTATGTTAATTCAAGGTGAATATTAACTACCAGCTCGAAATTTAACCACAATTTTTGTTTATTGATTGAGCAATTTTTCACCCCTGCTCCCGTATACCATCCTCCAGCACAAGACCCAGCAGTCAACAGGCACAGTCCAGAAATAGACGTTTTGGAGAGGTGGCACATTCGACCCGCTCTTTACTATTCTTCTAACACAAATCAAATAGCCTCCAGGAAGAAAAAGGCAAAAAAGTGATGATCACTCTAAACACTCATAAGTCAAAATTGTTATACCCAAAGAGGATCTTAAGCAATTGTTCATTTCATAACAGGTGAAACAGTTTTATTATACGGGAAAGTAACTACACAACAAGAACTTTTTCTTCATTTTCTCACAGCGTACAAAGTATATTAAATCATTTTAATATTAGTTTTATAAATACTGAATGTAGTCAATCGTCTAACAATAGCTACAGTACAGATCATTTTTCCGAAGGCAATTTTTTTCTTTTAAATTGTGTTTCTTAGTCCTCAATTGTTAAATTAAGAACATCGATATCCCACTTGGGGGGGGGGGAGGAGGATAATGATTTTTCAAACCCCATGTAAACCTTCTACAATTTCTTTCCCCTTAGTGTTATATATTATGTCGACTTCGAAGTCATTATAGCCTGGAGTGAACTGCGAACAAGAACTGAAAGGAATTTGGCTACGACATTATGATGGGATTAATCCAGCATTCACATGAAATTATTTCGGCAAATCGTAGAAAACCGAAATCAGGATATCCAGAACGGGATTTGAGCCAGCGTCCTCCTGAATACGAAGCCAGAGCCTTCCCGCCAAAATCGATTTCTGGTGTATCGCCTTACCCATTTAACAAAAAAGGTGGTTGGCTTTGGATTAACGCATTACAGATATAAAATGTGCAGATTTGAGCTGTACTACTTACTCCATTTTGAGCTAGATTCCTATGGAAGAAGACTGACATAACAGGGTACATTTCTCTTTGGGTCCAGACTACTAAAACCACGCGTAAACTATACGTGGATGCATGGGTGAAATTCCAAACAGCGCAAAACCTTCATTGCATTCAACATTAACAAAGCTAAGATTTAATTTTAGTACACTGAAGTATGCTTTCCCTCCATAAACTTCTCTTAAAGTGACAGTGAAAATACACTGTTACTGCACGCTTATTTATTTATTAAAAGAATGAGTATTATCCAAAGGGGAGATCATCATAATTCTTTTTGGAGTTAAAAGCGTAGCACTTGAATGGGAACATCACTTTCATAAAAATAAACATTCGAAACTCAACGGTTTCCTTAAAAACAGATTATTTTAAAAAAGAACAGTTTTCATTTCGCTAAAGTAGGAACAGTTGACATTCAATTTCCTAAAGGCGACTCCGTTATTGCCGTATCGGTGTTTTCCAATTTCCTCCTGCTCGCGAAGAAATGCATTGCTGAATACAGTATTCCATACCATTCCAGCTTAAGAATAACATGAAAATTTCTAAATTAACGAGTTTCAGAAATTTTTATGGGGTCTTAAGGTATTCGTCATTGGATCCATTATTTGTAAACCTTTAAATTTATTCAAATATGCAATTATTCGCACCTTTCAGGAAAACACAATCTCAGATACTGCGGGCTAAATGGTTTGAGGAATATTTAACACAAAAATAATCCGGTTTCAAAGAGCTACGTCGTTATTTTCATCATCTGGTTGCAATAAGAGTTGATATTTATATGAGAAACATATATTTTATCTAAACATACAGTTTAATTACTAGCTAAAAAATAAGATCTCCATTAATTATTACCAGCCATGTTTCTGCACTGGTTGAAACGATACATGTGTTATGCTTTCGCTAAAATAAAGAAATAAATTGATAGGGAATACCAGAAAAAATAATTTAATTTCATATCTGTTTTACTCCACAAGGTGTTTTTCTCCGTACTGGGAGGAAAGAAATTGAAGTTCAAAATGTTACATTAAATTAAAATGGACGCCACAAGTGAAACAACTAAAAATCTAGCATGATGATCGACTTCAGAAGATTGTCTAATTAATGTTATTAATTTAATCACCCCCTGACTTACAAATAATAACGTGTTTATTTTTAATACTGAGCATTAGTACTCTTTAAATTTAACATTATTCACTCACTGCTTTCAGAGCTGCTTTATTAAGACGAATACAATGAGAAATCAGATTTTTTTCCCCTTTATGAACGATTTTAGGACTGATATCTATACCATGATATTTCCGTCATGTGAACTATACCTGTCTTAGAAGTTGACGAATCGTCAATCAGAAACTAACACACCAATTTGGAAGGAGTTATCACAGTTTAAAAGCTTGTAAACGAGCTTAAAATCTGTTACCATTGTTTTTGTCTACGTAATTTTGTGTTGTTTATTTCTTCAATTTTCTGAAACATGGAACGTTAGAGTACTCGGAAAACGTTAATTATCCACAACACCAATGATTAATATTAAAATTATCGTAAAAGTTTATAAAGATACTGTGTTAAAAATGTTTATATTCTGCCAATAGAGAAAAAAAACGTAAGAACACATTTTTTTTACACTCCCAGGTCAAAATGCTAATGTGATATAAAATAGCAAACAACCAACGTAATAAAATTTGCTATTAAATTACCTTTTTAATCGGTTTGCAACAACAACTACAGTGCGAATAAAATTTCCCATTTCCTCGAAGCAACAAGCAACCCTTAGTGGTAGTATCTTAATAATTCCCGTCTTTTTGATCGAAGTCGCTGTAACACAACGACGGTGTTTCGCACTCTGCATGTGGTTAGCTGGCAAGAGAATCAATATTTTGTGCCAAAGTCTTGACTTCAATTCCATTCGTCTCTTCAATACATATGGTGTGAGGGCATACAACGCAGTTGATGCCAATTATTCCGTAAGGATGCGGCTTTGTTGTTGGGAACTCTCAAGATATCTTTCGGAAGAGTAGACCTGACTATATATATTTCAATTTTGATATGTTCTTAACCCTATGCTCTCTCTCATTAGTTTATTTACTATAGAGTATACTTCTAGCTAATCCGTATTTAACTCTATTCGACTTGGAAAACCTGGTAGGTAACATTCAGGACGGGTTCTAGATTTCTAATTTATATGGTTTCCGAAAATAACACCAAGTGACTGCAGAGATGCTTTCTCCAAAAGGCAGTTTCTTGTCACCCATTCCTTCCGTGCTTAGTGAGCCAAAATACCCGAAGCAAAAATATAAAGTGGTACAGCATTTGTATTTCTTTGCTGAATGATTTTTAAATTCTATATTAAGGAGTGTTACCTTGTCGCGGCTTTCACTAAGCTAATCTCACATCCGTTTTGCTTCAGTGATTACGTAGTGTTGAAATTAGAACTGACTGTTTTCAAGTAGGAACAAAATTTCTCTGAGTTTTCAGCAAGGATATGGAAAGAGAATTGTAACGTAAATCGTTAAATCCATCACACGTAGCATTTTTCACACGTCGTCTTAACTCGGTTAAATTGTTAATTTAATTTTATCCATAATTCTATCTTTGTACGTGACTGTATTAATTATATAACATATAATGAAAATCAGCCTTCAGTCACTTTGATGAATGCAAATTTATTACATTACAATGCATTTCGAATCCTGTGGATTCATCATCAGGTATTAATTTACATTTGTTATTTACATTGGTTTATTTACATTTTCGCTTAAGTGAGATTCGTGCCTAGTGCAGTTCATTTCTGTTCTAATTCTGTTCACTTCGTTCTAATTGGTTTTTCAGCACAGAAATGAACTGCACTAGGCACGAATCTCACTTAAGCGAACAAACAAATGTAAATAAACCAATGTAAATTAATACCTGATGATGAATCCACAGGATTCGAAATTCATTGTAATGTAATAAATTTGCATTCATCAAAGTGACTGAAGGCTGATTTTCATTATATGTTATATAAATTGTTAATGTTTATACCTTATTGCCCTCGAATGTGCTTTTATTCTCCTCTGCATATTTAGCAATCTCTTCACCTATCACGTGTACCCTTCAATGACTATCCGCTGTGTGCTAAAATTAAGATTTTTTAATGTTGTGACTATGGTTAAGGAACCGTGTTGGTTCAGTGGCCAGCTGTTCAGGACGATAGAGTTTCACTTGCGATTTTATCTCTGCTACCAGTTTTTTAAGCGTAACTATCCCAACTGATTTAGAGTAGATAACAGTAAACAGTAACCTCCTAGTATTTTTCCATGACTCCGAAGCCGTTGGACTGCATGATATTTTTAGTTACTGTGAATGTAATCTATACGATTTCGTAATGAAGTTCTATTTCGTTCTACAGGAGGTTAAAAGACACCATCTTCAGAAAATTGCATTCTAGCCTTTTGGAAAACGTTCAGGAGATTGTTAGAAACGATTAGAACTAGCTTCCAATACCGATTAGAATATCTGCTTTCGTTGCTGTATTAACACTTGCCAGTTTCTCAAAAACAGTTCAACAGTAAATTAGAGTAATTTTTAAGTTTTAGTTCACTCGTGTTATGATTGAAACACAATTACGAAATTATTTGGGTTGCCGTAAGTGTATTCTTTACAACGAATTATTCGTTCAGTATAAAAAATCCAGTGAATTTCATACAACCACTCGTTTCGCCGATTGATGCATGCAGTGTATCTGACCTATTCAGGGGTCTCCTACATGAATCACTCATACAGCGGAGATCCGGGAATCTGGAGCCTATACCGTCACAGAAACTTTGCAAGCTCTGATTCATCTCCTCAGCTACGCACTATCTGTTCTTTCAGATACTGCCAATCGTTCACTTGAGTTCACCGTTTCGGTCAGCCGCCGGACGGAAGAGAGGATAACCTGAGACCTCAGATGCCGGACACCACTGGTGCCGGGATACGCCACTTCCATCCCCACTAATTGGCAACCGGTGTGTCATGTTATACATTATGGATCAGGACTTCCGAAATACACCCAGAGCGGACATTCGGCTACTCCTCATAACGCTCCGGCTGGTCGACAATTCACTGGAGGAATACTGTAGTGTTGAGTAAGTCTCCTACGGTACGTCAAATTGGTTAGACAGTTGTACAAGCTAGAGTTCAAGTCCGCTAGGCTTGTGCGCAACTGTCCCTGCATGCGTCTGTGGGTTGGATCACCAAGAGGCGACTATCGCCCAGCAACCACCCTTTCCACCAACATTCGCTTGCGGGGAATATTCTGGATGAGACCTTTCCACAGATGTGTTTCATCTTATACCTCCGCTGCCACCTTTTGCGTCAACTTCAAACTTTGTGACTTTCCTGAGAAAAATTGCAAACCGTGTGCGATAATCGGCCATCTTAGCCTACGTCTGCACACAACAGTCATATTCTTTGGACATCTCTAGTAGTATTTAGAAAGAAATATCTATAGACAAAACACGAAACAGAGATACTATATCGATTGCGCAGACTTCCGCGGTTTTTGTTCATGTTATACTGTAACCGCGTCAATTTACTGAAACCTAACGTTTCAGCTAAATTCTATGACTTTCATCTGAGGACAGCCATAGAATAATGGCTGAATCGTTAGGTTTCAATGAATTGACGTGGTTCTACCCGGAAATCAAGATAACGTACTATATCGTGCCAGACATTCGTGATTTCCTAAACGCAGCTGACAATTATTTACTATGATTATGACTCATATTGTATGTATGTGTATTAACCATGACATGTTTCACATCCCAAATGTCCTTCCTCAGGAGGGATCCATGAAACAAGAATGGTAAATTTAGAAATTAAATAAAAGATACATTAAGACATAGTCCTTAGCTGTAAGTTCTGTTACAAATAAGGAATTTTGCAGCGCAATATACCTCTTGAAATTAATTAAATTATTTAATTGCTAACAAGAAATAGGATCAGCTGAAAGAAAGTAAAAAGCTACTTTCTGCTGTTAAATAATTGTATTATGTATCCCTACCTTTGCGCGCAGGAAATAATGAGATTTTCAGAAAAAATAATTACGACATTGCCGAGAAATTCAATGAAGACAACGATAACTGCTGTCAACGACTACTCAAATACTGTTGTTAATGTTGTTTTGTGCACTTAATGCCCACAGTAAATAATCAAAGATTAAATGAAAACTATTAACAGCGCATTAGATAAATCGAATACTGTCGATTACTGTACACAGCAACAACTTGACAACAACTGTCAATGCACTAGACACCAAATAGCAAAGATCAAATAAAATCTGATTTGACCACCACAGATAAATTTAAAACACTGAACGACTTACAGTACCCTGTAACTATTTGACCGCAACTATCTCGTGCACTAACAGATGCAAAAAAGACAAAATTAAATATAATTGATGATAATAAAAGAAAGTATAGGGTGATACCAGCCCATGCCAACCCATTCAGGCCTACTCTTCCGAAAGACTCCCAGGGCCGCCAGCATAACGTTCCCATCCAACGGGCGAATCATCATTTATAGTGCCCGTATGACCTCACTACATACGCAGTGCGGAGAGGTTTATGATTTAACCCAGGACTTTAGTGCACAATATAGTGATTAGGAACTGTGCACTCTCTCTTCTCCTATGTCCGGACAAGTCCTGGTTATAAAAATTTCATCCACCACCACGACTCCAGCCACGTATCCCCGTATCAGCTATGGACATCATTCCGGCACAGCAACCAGCTGAGCCAACTGGATGGGGTAATGTCATCTTATAACTGTTCAATATTCTAAGAATATTATGACAGATCTATTCATAAAATCCTGAAAAGCGAGACCTCGTCGCTGTGCTGGAGGTTCCGTGACGCCTCGCCGTTAGCAGTTCGTGATCTGATCAGTGTTCTCGCGCCTGTGCTGTGCTGGATCACGCTTCCTGGCGTGTTTTCTACAGAGAACACAGCGTTTTATGACACACTGGCTGGCTTGTTTCCTTAGCATCGTGATTTATCACCGTCTCAATTATACCTTCCGTTTCAGATACACTTCACATCTTCATCACTTCTGAGTTTTATACCATTTGCTACGGAATTATAAAGCGAACACTTGTAAATTTAATCTGAAATCGGAAAAACGCGTCTTCAGTCTCCGATTCTGCCATCCAGATAACTGTTTTTCAGTGTTTGTCCCTTTTTCCCTCAGACATGTTATGGTACATTTCTTTCAAGTAAGCTACTAATGATAACAGTCTTAACTCACGCTAAGTAAAACAACTGTCACTGTTGCAATTAGATGTAAATGTGAATGATGTATATACGAATATGCATCAAGAAAAATTAAATGGATACACCTTCCAAAGATTTTCCCTCATTGTTTCAAAATATAAGTGCTCCTTTTTGAAATGTATGATCATACCGCCACCAACAGCCTCCCACCTAAAGAATTTACTCTCCTAAGCTCATCACAGCTGGTGGAAGGATTTCATACAGATTTGCCTAGCAACTCACACAAAGAGAAATTAGTAAATTCAGAGATGATGTATGATTTCAGGACAATAAGTGCGTTAGAAGGAGGTGAGGTGACTTTAAAATCGTTCGCGATGCAACTATATAGATTACCAGTAGCAGAGGAACCAAAATATGGAAAGGTCACTGGACCTCGAAGGGATAAACTTCCTCCTTACTTTTATTGCTCCGGGCTCTCTGTATGATAATGTCAAATGATTTAAGTCGCTAATAGGCACCGTCTTAGATCAGATTTCAACGGCCATTCGTTGTCAACTGGAGATTTACCAGCATATTCTAGCAGTAATCAGAGTGTGAAAACTGGAACAGCGGCAGCGGCTGTGGCGGTCAGCTGACAGGTGTCACGAGGAGGTCGGACTGACTGCCTCGCGAGGTGGACTGCAGAACCTTCTCACGGGCCTAACAAGGTTACCACTGCTCCGCGCTGTTTTGTTATTAACTGGGAGAACACAAAACAGCTCTCAGCGCGACACCGCCGCACGACGCTAATCTGCAAGTTATACCTCGCGCCTCGGCGCCGCCTTAAGCCCGCAATTTATTGTGTTTCCTTGGTGTTAATCTTGCAAACACGCCGTGAATTATGAAACACTGAGTCCGATATGAATTTTGAGCAGGTGTGGGTTCAAGAAGGAAGAGTAGCTTGGTATTTAAAACCTGACGATTCATCTCACGATTCTTTATATTTCCGCAGTAGCGATAAATTTGGGTACTAAAAACTATTAATACTTTTCAGAATAAATTATTGCAAGTTATTGTGCATGACGTTATAAATAGACCATATTGCAAGCAAACAACGTCTATTAGCAGAAATAGTTCACAATAAACAATAACATAGGAGATCTTAGTTTGTTGTGAAGTAGATTTTTATTCACTTGATTTGTAAATATGTTTTTTTAATAAAATATTTAAGAATGTTTGATAATGCTTATTAGAAATTGAAATAAAAATAATAGTGCTTGTGAAGAAAATTCAACAAACTTTCTAGTTCCTACTAACGAAATAGCGATTACGCGAAGGATGATTCAGATAATTTTTCAATACACAGATTGCTGGCAACGGAAAAAAAATCTATTTTCCGGAATTGGCACGTCGAAGTAGTAATTATTGACTGATAAAGTTGTAATATGAAAGAGATCTGCTAAAGAGTTATAGTAACAGGATGTGTTTTGAGTAGAATGTAAACTTAATTTACTGGATGAATTAGCTATGTAGGTTAGGGTGTCCCAAAAAAAATCGAAGTCGTTATTTTTTAACGCATACCCTCTTAATTTATTTTAATGATGTCAAAACAATTGTAAATAAAATTTCATAAACGTAGGACCTCGGCAACCCGTGCCGACTTGTATTGGAACATGTCTGTACTTGCGCAGTAAGACGAACGCGAGCTAACATGTCGATGTGCTTGTAACCAACTGTTAGTAAACGTATTGTTTTCAATCAGTATTTACGTAGCGAGGGGATTGACATTTCTGTAAGCAATAGTGGAAGGAATTGGCCATGAACTTCTCAACAAATCAGGGTAGTATTCGGCTAAAGCGATTCAAAAAAAAAAAAAAAAAAAAAAAAAAAAAAAAAAAAAACGTGGAAAGCCGAAATCTGGATGTCTAACGGGCCGTCAAACTATTGTCATCCCGAATGTTAGTCCGAGCGTTAAAAGCTTAAGCTTCAGGATTGGTGAACTGTTTCATAGTTAACTAAAAACTCAGTTTCCAGCCAACCGCAAATTTACTGATGAAACAAACAGGAAAATTATTGAGGATATCGTTTTATTCTAGCAAACAGGCGAAATCACATCTGAAGTGAAATACGTGTCTAATACTAGCGATCAGAGTTAAAATTAAAAGTAGCGAGTTACGATAGTATGAAGTTCTTTCTCTGTCGTTAAGGCTAAAAAGGTATCAGGAAGTTACTACATAACAAGTGCTGCAAGTTTCCTGAGAATGATTAAGACGCTTCTTGTCGTAGATAATATTATGGTATATGACTCAGGATTTCAAAACCCACCAATGGAATCTCAGTACATGCCGGAATTTTCAGACTTGCTTAAACCGACATTAACGTCTACCAAAGTTTTGCTTTGTTCATTTAAAATACGTCAGAACCCCTCCATCCAGTAGGTATTACCGGATTAGGATAAGCCGCGACACAGGCTGAACTCGAAACTTGGCGGTCTTGCAACTTTCCGAGTCTCACGGCCAAGATTCCGTAAGCTTTTATTTTCTGAAGTAAACATAGTTTCACATTTTCTCATAAGAAAAAATAATGCGTTATCAAATCCTTTGATAGTGGAATATATTCTTGTGAATATTTGCTTCCAGAGCTAGCGTATCGGAATAAAAAATGTTTAGTATATTAAACACTCGACCAGCTCAATATCCTGGAACATAATATTTTCAGCAAGAAGGCAGTAATGTCATTGCAGAGCTAATCGTTTAGATAGGACCAAACCGGAATCTATACAAATCTTTGCTGTTGAGCTGTTAGTATAATGCAAAACTTGAATCTCCCCTACTTTTCACCCATTGATTAATATAAGCCTACAATAAGAAAGCATACGTTATTTTTTTCATTATTAAAGTAAATTCATGTGTTCTTAATGTCCGGGTGACAAGGTTTCCTATTATAGAAGCCTAGGCTAACCCGGTAGTCTCACTTGGTTTAGGAGATCTACAGTTTAACGTCGAATCCGATCCACATAAGTGTTCTGGTGTACTTCACATTACATAGCAAGCTGTGCCAGAGGGGAAGATCGGGTTTAAGGGCTTCTTAAAATAACCCTCCCCCCGAGACAGGTACTCGAAGTGGGGACCTTTCGATCTCCAGTCAGACATTAGCGCTATAGGCTCGCGGGTTCGCATCCACATCCGGGCATACAGATTTGGGTTTTCTATTGTTTCCCCAAATCACTCTAGGTGAATGCCGGGATGCTTCCGTAATAAGGCCATGGCCGAATTCCTTCCCATTTCACGGTCCCCCACCATTTCACGCCTCTAATGACCTCGACAAGGCGTAAAGCCATAAGAAAAAAAAAATTCCAGTAAGACGCCTTAACCACTGAGACACCAGGCCGCTTATCATTGAAGTAAAAACCAGATCACGGAAGTATAACACTCACACCAATGTTTACTGAAATTATTTATCCAGGATTTAACGTATCCCCAAATAAAATCGTGGTTTCGGAATAAAAAAATATTATTCGTGGTTAAGAGCATAAGAGATTACACGCTTTATATTAGCTTCACATGTATGTATGTACTTCCTGATATCCTAATTGTTTGACGTTTTGCACTAGTATTAAGAACAGATACAATACAATAATTTCATAGCTGTGTCCTGGTATTATCATTATTTTGACAGTAAAAATAGAAAACCGGTTAACTGTAATGGAATTTTAAACCACTTCCAGATATCTGAATTGTTGGAAATTATTCTCACGTATTAAGAACACAATAATTTCATAGCTTTATCCAGGAATTCTCATTACTTTGATAGTAACAACAGCAAAGTGGTTAGATGTATTGGAATCTTTTATTTTAATTTAACCCACTTCCAGACTTACGAATTGTTTAAAATTTTGCACAGTTATTAATAACCGATGACGATACAATAATTTTATAGTTTTGTCCTGATATTTTCATTACGTTGACAGTAATAACAGAAAAATGTTTGAACGTAATGGAATCTTGCAATTCAATTTTCACCAACTTCTACGCGTCCGAATTGTTTCACATTTTGCACGCATTTAAGAACCAATAGCTATACAATAATATTATTCCTGGTATTCTCATTTATTTGACAGTAACAACACAAAACTTGTTTAACCATCATAAGACAGATGTGACTAGAGTTTACTCGCTTTGTAGCAATGGCTTGATGGCTGAGTTGGTTGAAACGTATTAGTGGCAAACAAACGTTCCGAATCCCATTTCGTCTGAAATTTAAACGGACCTTAGAAGTGTGTCTCACCTCCGGCAAAGCTTTGACTTTTTTAGTCAAGCACTCTAGGACGCTCCATGGTTCGAAATTCTACGTTAAACTGCGGGTCCCCTATATTCGATGGGAATGCCGGGTTAGGTAAGTGCAGCCACGACATGCGCGGCAATTCGGAAAACTTTATCACTTGGCGGCCGGACCCTTCCAAGATTCCTGACCAAAATGTCATGCGCATTTAATTTAATCACCCACTTCTAGGCGTCTTAATTTTATTTAAATATTGAGCTCTCATTAAGGATCCACGAAACACAATAATTTCATATCTACGTACTGGTACTCGCATTACATTTAACAGTAACAACCGAAACATGGTTCTACCGTCATACGACAGATGTGGCTAATTTTCATCCTCTTCCAGCGACGGTCTGCCAGCTCAGCTGGATGATGTGCGTGACCAGTGAACAGACGATTGACTTTAATGCAAATACTATTTACAATGACTGTACCTTTACGAATAGCTAGAGATAAATATTTAAGAACTCTGATATCTAGCACCCCACGCTTTATTCAAATTAAAGTTAATTTTTTGGTGAATGACTTTATTCATATTTCAAGCTTATTCAAAAAAAATATTTATATTGAACTATGGAACATTTTATCACTGTTGAAAAAATCTTTAAAGATTATTTTAAACTTTTTACTTCACTTTGCTTTTTTACACTTTATTTTCATTTATTTACACCACACATGAATAATGCAGCCATTTTTGTTTGGTTACCAAACAATTTTAATTTTTAAAATGCCTTTCCATTTATACCACACATGAATAATGCAGCCATTTTTGTTTAGTTACCAAACGATTTTAATTTTTAAAATGCCTTTGAATATAATATGATAATTCAGTGTTGTTTTTCTTCAGTTTTATCTGCATTAATTAATTCCTAGTTTTTGAATCAGTTTTCCAGTAGGCTATCCAATTCCTGCATGTTTAGACTGCACTTTAAGAAAGCCATCCAGTGTCGAGTCAGCGGCAGGTTATCATTTGCATCCCCTCTCCTGCAGTACGAATTAACCCGAAAGCTTAATAGCACCCATATTACCAGAATGCTACTTGGAGGCGCCGAAGTTCACGTGAGCTATGTCATTTTGCCGCACTGCAGGCTGTCATTAAAATAGCAGTAATTCGTTACGGCGCAAGTGTGAAATGTCTCGTGAATTGCTAATAGTCACATTACGGCCTGCTTCGATGCATGTTGTACGCACATTAGCCCCAGTGAATTCAGAAATCGCATGAGAAGGGAATATTTGTTCACTCCCCAACACTTAAGAAGGTTACTATCTTGATGACTTTCGGGCGTAATGGAATCTTTTTCATTTCTATCGCAGTAACGGTTGGGCACTTACGTTTCTATAAATATCTACTTCATAACAATATTTGATGCCTGATGGACGATAATAGCCGTCAGATTATCATAGCTGTGTAAAGTGTTCCTAAGCATGACTTCATTAATCAAGTGCAATGCACAGTAACATGTGAACTGGAAAGCAAACGTTAAAATTGAGTTTCCATTACTTTACTAAAACCTTACCTAAATCTAATTAAAAAGTCTACAGTTGACAGTAATAGGAATATTCATTTTCTTATTTTATATTTAGAGTGCTACTAAGAGTATTTTGTTTTAACAGATTTACTGAATTCGTAGCTCAAATGGTTGTTTTCCATCCTTAGTTACACTGAATAGCTATGTCGTTCTCAGGACCGGTAGTAGTCTGTTTTATATACATTGACCTCCCTATAAGGAGAATAAAAGCAATGTAAGAAACAAGGAAATGCTCTGAGAAGTTTTATATTCAAAGTTTAAGCTTTTACATATAAGATCGATAACCGTTGGTATCACATTGCGTAGTGTGAAACGTAATTCCATTCATTTAGCAATTCATGAAGACAGAGTTTGCTTAACCATTGTAATCTCGTGTTACAAAGTTTATTTCATCATGATTTTAGTCAATAGTGTTTAAAGTTGATTTAAGAGATCTATGGTTAAAAATAACACATGCAATTAAGTATATTTGAAGACTGGGAAAACTGCAGGGCATGGAACAATTTATTCTTGCAAATTGCTTTTCACATGACGTCAGCCACTTAGAAGAGCAGTGGAATCTGGAGCGACTTTTGACTATTCGCTTAGCAACATATTAAATGGGATTTTGTTTGCACATACTCAAGAGAAAACAGTTAATCAAAATGATGATTTAACCTTTCGTCACTTGATCGGACAGAGAGCTTTATAAGAAAACCAGGTGAGTTTTAACTCTTTTTCTTTTGAATCTTTTTCAAAAATGGTTGTAATATGTACTTTTGTTTAGTTCATTCTAATGGAGACAAAAGAAAGACCAAAGTTTGCTTCTCTGGAAAATATAAGCATATTATAATTTATACCCTAACGTCGATGCACAAAATGTAATATCAAATACAACACTGCGTTTTTATTTCGTTCAGCAAAATTCGTGTGCCATTTCTTAACAAATAGAGCAAAATATTATGGAATTGATATTGTTGCTGTTCTTTGAAAATTTCAGTATCTTTTTCACTATTCGAGACCACCAATGGTCTTCTCTTGATAACAATCTTGTGTCTTCAGATTAAATATATGCCCAGTGTAGATCGCAAGGCGAAATACAGTGCCTTTGTATCTGTTGCTTTGCTTGTAGATGAGAACCTTATCTTGACGTCTATACGCCAGAGTACGAACCAGCTCACCCATGGACACACCGCCTAAACTGCAGGAAATTTCTTAAATGCCTGTAGGTGTAAACAATATTTAACCATTGCAATGACTGACTAAGCTTGAAGTGTGGCTTATAAACCTTTTGGCACATAATTTTCCAATTCTGGCTCCTTGAGCACACGAAAGAAAAGCAAATTTCGGTGGCAGAGTAGTGTACTGTCAAACAAAGAGAAATGATACTTATCTAATTTATTCCATTTCTATAGTGAACTGGATTTAAATGTTGGCACTGTTCAGATTGTGTAAGAGCTGAAATCGGTAAGTTTTTTAAAAAATTGTTTTATTTTATTTGTCTCCAGTCTCGCTACTGGATTGATACAATCCTCCATCCCTTCACATCATGCACTAACTTCTTCATCTCAACATACCCCTTACAGCCTACATCCTCAATTATCTGCTTCATATATTCTAATCTTCGTCTACTTCTACAGTTTTCACCATCCACAGTTCCCTCTATTAACCAATCCTGCATTTCTCAAAGCACGATCTACCATCTTGTCTATCCTTTCTGTAAGTCTCTTCCATAAACTTCTTTCCTCATCCATCATTTCCAAAACTTTTTCGTTTCGTTCTTTGTATGTCCACTTAGTTTTCAACATTCTTCAATATCGCCACATTTTCCTTCTTTTCCTTCTTTCTGGTGTTCCTACAGTTCATGCCTTCCAATCATAAAGTGCTGTACTTCCCAGAGAGGAAGGTTTTAAGAAATATCAAAACCTTGGAGGATGTCAACCCGTCCCGTGATACAGATTCTAATCAAGACACTATTTTTCCACAGAAATTTGCCTTTCTTTTACCGAGCGTAGGGGATGATCGGTAACGCTCTGGTTTCGCACTATGGAAGATGCGATTTCAAATCTCCGTTCGGCCATGCAGATTTTGGTTTTCTATGATTTCCACAAATCAATTAATGTTGATGCCTAAACGATTTTTCAAAAGGCCATGACCGAATTCTTCTCCGTTCCTTGGCTCCGGTACTGGTCAAACAACATCTTTGAAAGCGTGGGACGCTAATTTAGCTGGTACTAGCAGAAATTAAAATTCCAGCGACTGCTACATTATAGAAGCGTGTTGAGCAAGTGAGGCACTAATAGTTGTACTTATTGTTCAGAGTCGCCTGACGTTATATTCCATCAAACTTGCACAGAATGGTTTTCCAGTTAATGCAAAGCAGTTGTTACTGTTTCTTGCCTGTTTAACGTCTGGATTCTGTCCGTTCGGCAACTGGCTGTCAAAAGTCCTCCACGTAACAGTTATTTTTGATTCTCGTATAATATAAAAGTATTCTTCTATCTCGATATTTCAGACCTGACATCTTTAAACTTTAGAACATCTCGTCTCACCTAACATCATCAAAAGCTTTGTCTATATCAACAAAGGACCTTCAAGTGTTAATGTTAAAGCCAGAATCTCTTCTCTTGTACCGCGCATTTCTCCAAACGCAAACCGATCTACAAGCTCTTTCACTATCATTTGTACTCATCTGTATGTTATAATGGTCAATAACTTGGAAGCATGCGATGTTAGACTTATGGTGCGGTAATTCTCTCATTTGTCGGCTTGTAGTTTCTTCGAAAGTGTAAAGATAATACTTTTGTTAAAATCAGCTGGAATCTCTCGTGTTACATAACCGTTTATATCAGTTTGAATAATCTTTGATTTCCTTCTTCTCCTAGGAATTTCAGAAGATCTGCAGGAATCCGATCAATTTCAACCACCTTATTTGATTTCTAACCTTTGAAAGCTCCATCAAACTCTGTCCTTAAAACGGGATCTCCTAAGTCATTAATATCGATTACCCCTCCTTGCTCCAGTGTTGTTAAAATCATTCCCATCATACCGTTTCACTATGTAATACTTTCATCGCTCAACTCTGTCTTTTGAGCTTGAAAGAGGTTTCCCATCAATTGCTCTAATGTTTATATATCTAAGAATTTTGTAAAAAAATTCCTTCGATATGTAATTAATTTTTTTTTTATAATGTGTTATCTCATCAATTCTGTACTTCTAATTTCAATAGGCCACATCTACTTTACCTACTACCATTTCCTTTTCTACGTCTTCGCAATTTTCCTGCAGTCACTTTTCTTTTGCTTTCTTTTCTTTTTTATTTGTTTTGCAAAATGTCTGTACTACTCTCTTCCAGCTTCCACCTGAGCATTTTTGTGCCTTCTCCTGTGATTAAACAATGGAATAACTTAAATTGAAGGAATGTAATGCTTTGAGTAGCACTGTTATAGAGTTCCTTACAAATGCTAGCAACTTTAGAATTACAGTATTTCATAAAGTTCTTCTTAACAAACTAGCCACAGATTTTAGCATCTTGCAGGCATACCTCAGATTGACTGTACTGTTACAACATGTGTATTTAGAACATTTACAGGATTCCATATCTTTATAATTTTCGGGATTATGAATTGAAAGATCAATTTAACATCCCGTAAGCAGGTCATCTTAGACTTTAGTTCTCTTACGATCTTTGATCAATTAATGTTTTCAAATGCTTCTGCACGAAGTTAAATGCATAAGAAAACTACATGCACGGATTGTGAAAAAATTTCCTTCGATGGGTAATTAAATTTTAGTAAAAAATATGTTATCATAAATTCTTGACTTTCAATTGCAACTGAAATTGTCTTTCATATAAGATAATTAACTACTGCACTATAATAAATCTACGACATAATGTTGTAAATCGGATGTAAAACTTAATATGGGTTACGTCACGGTTATATCACGTCTATCTGTTTCTGGAGTACTGTGCTTTCAGGTTCGTGTTGTCTGACATCAATAGTTGAAAAAAAATTAATAATTATAGGGAAAACAAACAAAACAAGATCTACCAGCGATGATAACAGTGGCGAATTATCATGCCACACCCCTTCATTTCGGTTGCAACCTCACAAGTGCAATCAGTGCAAATTTAATTTCGTCACCGACGGTAATTGGATGAGGCACGCGCTATTAACTAATCACTTGAGAGCGGCGTTCGTCTATCGATTGGTGGCAGCAGCCGCCACGTCTCCCGTCATGTCCCGGGGCAGTCCCCTCCCGGCTCCCGCGGACCCGTCGCTTCACTCAACAAGAGGTGCACATCAGTAGCCTACGGGAGGCACGCTCTTCAGAATATTGCATTACACACAGGATCGACATCGATGCATGCCGATTGAGTAATCAAAATTTCAAAGCAATCTTTTTCATTATATTTGACTCTCATGTGCTGCACGGGCACTGTAGCAAATACAGTTTAACCCAAATTAACTCTTAAGATATAACTGGGAGCACGTTTTGGCACTTGACATCAAGGCAACAATATTTTCCACTAGGTAACAGTCAGCTAACTATAACAGTCTTAAATACTATACCATAAAATGAATTAAGCGAAACTTTTTAAAATTTGTCTCCAAATACCTCCATTAATGTGACTTGGTGCTAAAAAGTAATGAAAGTTATGCACCTGGTCAAACGATTTTCGGATTCTGAAAAACACCAGGAAGTGACTTCAACATGTCTTATATCGACTGGATTAATTACATTCGAAAAATTGTTGCCAGGAATAAAACATCTTGTATTATTGTTCTTGATCTCCGATTATTATTTCTAACGGAATAATTAATACGTTATTAATATCGAATTTCAAACTTTAATGAAGAAAGAAAATACATCCTGTGGATTTTGTGACAGATCAGGTAGACATATTATACGACTCTGCATTGGCGGAAACGCCGGATTCCGATGGTATCTCAGTAAAATTATGCTTAGAATTTGCAATTGAAATCGAATCCTTATGCATACACATAAATTATTATAAAGGAAAAAAGTATCTTTTAACTGAACAATGGTGCAGGTAACTCCTATTTTATAATAAGAAGAAGGAAGAGACCTCATTAAGTTTCAGTCGATAAGTGCAAAATCTATGTGCAGTAAAGTTGAGTAGCATGCCCCAAAATTATGAAATTCTTTGATGAAATGAAATTCATTATACCGAATAAAAAACTAGTTTCTGAAAAACAGGTCATGTGAAACACAGCTCGCTCTATTTCTTCCTGGCGCTGGCGTGGCGACTGATGTAGAATCGCAAGCAGACACACTTTTTTTTATTAGAAGAAAACGTTCGACAGTGTTATTAATATTCGTCTCTTAACGAAGATTCAAGCGTATGGTGTATTACAAATAACTTCTGAATGTATATGTGATAATTATTCGGTTGAAGTACAATATCGTATAAAGGCAAAATATATATTAGTGCATATTAACGGCCCTCTTGCTAGAAAGCTTTACCGGACCACTACGATATCCATTTTCATTAAAAATAATGAGGATGACTAGCAGTTTAAGATTGGATGTTGATAATAAAGCTACTTCTAGCGAAAGAAAGACTTCTGCTCTAATGCAATGACAGGACATACGCTGTACCGAAAAGACATTCACCGTATGGAACACAGGCGATTATTTTTGCATAATGTGTTAAATATTGAACTGTGAGTGGATACGGGACTGCCTCGGACGCTTCAGTAACAGCACAATAGGAGTTAGTGAGTTATAACACTTTTACGATTGAAAGATTTTCTTGGACGATTCAACGACTCCCTTGATTTCCATTTACAAACAATAATAGGGAGCTGGCAGGCTGATATATTCCCAAAAAAGAGTGAAACCTGTCACGTATAAATTTAGATGTCTACTGTGTGAAATGTAGGTGACCTGAACTTTTGGCGAGGTAAATAAAGATAAAACAATAAATCACTGAGAACTCTTCCGCTAGAAGCCAAGATTAAACAATGTTGTTCGTATTCGTTCAGCCAATCGAAAGGTGAATTTTGTGAGAGATAATTAGTGACTGAATTAGCCAATAGTGTGGCATGACCTGTCTAACAATTTAAGACAGTTGAACGCAGCGTAATTTTTTTCTCTGTTTGTGGGTTGTGTGGGAGAAAAATGAGAACGATGTGATTACATTGAATCCTGTATTTAGTATTGCAGTTTTAGAAACTTATCGTAATATCTTCCTGAATCATAGGCAGATAAAAAAGTTATGCTTCAGGAAAATTATTTTATTGGTATAGAATAAAAAAATGAAGCTTTCGAAATCTTAGGCATGACGAACGTAATGGATCCCCTAAATTTGTATAGTTTTCCTGTAGTCGTCATATCGAGATTTCGTATGAAAACTTTCTACACCCGTCAGAAGTTCTACGAAATGCTCTGGATTCAGATGTCGGCACAGGCGTACTAATCATCTTAATAACGTGTTGCAAATACGATTGATACGATACGATATGTGAAGAATGTGCTAAGCATGATGGAAGAGTACCACATAAAGAAAATACTGTATGCAGATAACATGTTAAGGAACAATAATTGGTTAATTTTTAATGGAGCGAATAGATGGAATAACTTTAGAAACAGAAAATTGTAACCGTAGCCTATATGGAGCAGATGATTGAGTACGAATGTCGCAAAGTACGAAGGAATAGTGTAGAAATGGTGGAGTATTGCATCAAAGTAATCGACATACTGAGGACCGAAAATAAGAAAATAATACTTCCAATTCTGAGACTTCCATACATTTATCCCTGCAGAGAGTGTAGTTTTATATGCCGCTATATTAAGTTTAATAAAGTAAACAAACATTACATCCGAGCACAGATTTACAAATTCGTGGTATTGCTAAAATTTAGCTTTGAAGAAAGGTGGGTAGTCATACAGAAAATAAGGTAAAGTTACTGTTTGTTCGGTAACAGAAAAGTAATAAATTAAAAATACTAGTTTCCCTAAAACCTCAGTAATACGAAGTTCTTAAAAACTGTAATATTGTACATATGTCACAAGACCTATAAAGTATTTTAAAGAGGGAAATTTTGTGTGCGTAGAAACATCGATTAAGAAATGGCTTTGTTAAAAATAAAATGGAAAATGATCCCATTTCAAGCAAACTCGTTCAATTTCTGACATAGGAGTACCGAATGTGGTGGGTGAACGGTTAACGTTCTGGCCTCGTATTCGGGAGGACACGGGTTCAAATCACCGTCCGGGCATCCACATTTGGGTTTTCCATGGTTTCCCCAAAACACTACAGGCGAATTCCGGGATGCTTCCTGCAAAAAGGCCATGGCCTAATTCCTTCCCGTTCCTTGTCCCCGATCCCATCCCGCTTCTAATGACCATATTAGTAAATCTTAGTTGTGAATTTGTCTAATACACTATGGAGCTATGATACAATTGCCAAATATTCTTATTAGTTTACAAAGAGATCGAGCATATGACAGCATGCGCATAGCTACTGGTAAAAGTTTTGCTTTTTTTACGGGGCATAAGGGATCAAAGACAGAGTACTAGGACGACAGCAAAACAAACTATTCAACAGAAATTAATGAACGTTGTATTTTTTTGTGTGCGATTCTGAAACGATTATTGTGGCATTTTGAATTTCACTGTCCACTATTGCGCTAAAGATTCTTTACAATTATTAGCATGTGGAAACAAAAAGGCAGTAGATATTACCTGATAGACTATTCGAAAATAGTATACAGCGAAAAGCACTTGAAACATTTAACAGAGGGTGTCGAGTTTCTGAAACATTTCACTTATTTTCAAAGGAGAGTGAGAGAGATACAATCGATTACTCAGAATACTAAAAAGTTGGAAGTGGAACAAGAAGAAGGTTAGCAAGCTATTGAGAGAGATACCAATAACCCTAGAAGACGATGAAAGTTATTTAAACAAAATAAGGCTATCCTGGCTAGCATAATATACGAAGTACAGCCATTAATATCTCTATCACAGCGAGAAGTGTGACGTCCATAATTATGATTCAAGAAAACTCTGGAAAAAAAATTCTTCTTAGTTAAAATAAATACCATCAAAAAACGACAACAGCAAAATTTCTTCGAACGTTGTAATATTGGGATTACAACTGCTTAAAGGTATTCTTTTTTTTTTTACTTATGGCTTTAAGTTTCGTAGACGTCGAGATCATTAGAGGCGGGAAAGGACTGGGGACAAGGAACGGGAAGTAATTCGGCCATGGTCTTTTTGAAGGAAGCATCCCGCAATTCGCCTGGAGTGATTTGGGGACACCATGGAAAACCAAAATCTGGATGCCCGGATGGGGATTCGAACCGGCGCGGCGTCCTCCAGATTGCCAGGCCAGAGCGTTAACCGCACACCCACCACGGTAAAAGGTGAGTCTGCGATAACCGTGGTGCAGCAGTTTGATGATGATGTATCTCGACGAGACAAATTGAAAGTGAAGAATAAAATTTATATTTCACTTAGTTCTCGAGATTTGCCGTCTTAAAACTGAGGTGGTTACTTTTGATGTGACCTGAGGGGGGGGGGGGGGGGGAGGAGGAGGTTGAAAGTTTTTTCTTACTACCGATTTCGACTAAGTTGAAATGAGGCCTGTGCCAGAAGAAAAACGTGGATAAGGTCACAAGGAACTATACCTATGACTAATTTTTGATGATCGATATCTCGAGATCTAAGCTAGATTTAAACAAAAAACTTATTCTTCTCTGTCGAGTTTTCTCATCGAGTTACATAAGAATATATAATGAAATTGGGGCGCCACGGTTATCATAGTGCTGTCATGCTTAAATCTATTATAGTTCAAACACCATAAACTTACAACAAAAAGAATAATTAGCATAACTTGGATGTTTGTCGTCAGGTTTAATGTATAATTAAACTTGCTGATATAAATTACAATAATATTATTAATATGCTTCAAGAATGGTGGGAAACTAAGAAGACACGAAAAAACAACCTCTAAATTAGTAACATATATTTCCCCTATTTACTTTAATTTGTGTTTTTCACCGAAATCCGAGAAAGTAAATAATAATTTGAAAAATCAGTAAAATTGAAAGTTCTTTTAAGTATTGTGACTAAACCACAAAATGAAAGAATGATTCAGTATTGCAGCTACATCTTTACTGCAGTGAAGGAGCGCCGATTTTAAACCTGTCTACACGTGTGATCAACCTACACGTGCATTGATTGTGGAACCCATGACACCGCATATGTAAATGAGGTTATGCAATCTACGTCCGAGTCATTACGTGCCGTAACGAGGCCAATATGGCAGCTACGGGGATGAGGTAACTGTTAGCGGTGGCTGCACGCCCGTCGAGGTTGCGCTAATTCTCGTAATGAAACAGTAACGAGCCGAACGCCATCGGCTCCGATCGGATGCGTCCCTGTTCGGTCGGTGTCAGCGAATACTGTCCCAAGCGACACGCACGCACGCCACTAAAAATTGGATAAACGTTTTACATCGATGCAGCGGGATCACCGTTTCCATGCTTACTACTTTCAGAGACGAGCCGAAAGGCACTGTTTCCACTCTAACAAAACAAACTGGTACAACACTACATGGAGCTTTCCCTGTCTGCTTAAACTCGGATAAAAGAGAGGCGAAATGTTTCCACAAAACTTTAGTTATATAGTTCCTTTAATTTCAAACTAATAGCATTTAATCTGGAGCATAATTAGTTTGTTTTCACTAAAAATACATTATCTGACTAAAAGCTATAAAACTATTCATTTATTCTGTTTAGTAGTAGCATGATTACAGCAGTTATGCCTACGCATAGTAAACTCCAATTGTGTCTTTTCTGAATGCGACTTTTCAATTGATTTCATGAATTTCTGGCGTGTAATGCTTCCTTTGTCTAAAATACAGAATACACAATGATAAACAACACCAATTATATTAACAATATTCGTAAAAAAAAATCCTTTGTCAGCCGCCTTCGTTTTATGTGTCTGGAATAAATGAATTAGGGAAACCAAAAAATAATAGCAAACTTGATAATGATTCTATTCGTGGTACAGTTAATCTCCATTTCTAAGAGTTAAAATGGTGAAAATATCGGACAGGAGGATTTACGTACTCCCTAATGACAACAACCGTTCAAAAAAACACTTCCGTTTATTATTTTCATTAAAAAATGATTCAAATATGATTTAGATAAAAACTAAAAAAAGAATACAGCCGTTTCAGCATTTTATTGTATTTCGAATTCAAGACAAAGACGATTGTATAATATAAAATATTGTAGGTAATTGTACCTTTGTGAGTAGAAGGAAATTACTGTGTTCCTAAAACCTTGCTCAAGACCAATTAATTTCGTCGCAACGATTTCAAAGATGGTTACAGTTGCAGCCATTATTGTACCTGGTTTAAGTGTCTTTCAGAATCAATACAAATAAATTTGACTCGTTCCGTATTTAAAAACGCTACTAACGAAAAAGTAGATTTTTTGCCTAAATCTTATTACTGTGGGAATTTAATGACACATCGATTAACTATTATGAACTTTATTGACTGAAATCATCATGATTCAATTGTTATTTTAAATAGATATATAATTTCGCTGTAGTAAGCAATCTCAATGCCAAGTTAGGCGTTTTCTCCGATTTAGAGATGATCTAGCGAAATTAAGTATAGTGGTGTAACCTTCTCTCCTTAATTATACCAATCTAGTTATTCGTCCATTTCTTTAAGTGCAGTTTAAGTTAGCACCTAACAAGGCAAAATTTTCCATGAGTGGTACCTTAATTATGTTTGTAAGCTTGCGCTAACTGGCTTGTCCTTTAAGAATACAGTAACCGACACCGTAAACAATGGATATTTTTAATAACGCAGCAAGCGTTATTCGAAATATACACACACAGTATTTTTAAATCCCATTACTGGTCGTAGCCACAAAAATATGGCTTTATAAGTTGAGAGGCGAATTTCATTAGTGAAATTAGCTGCGTTTTTTTACAGAAATATAAAAACTGGGGGCGCATGTTTTGTATTATTTAAATATTCCGCTTGGAATTAACTGTACGCTCAGTCTGTTATTTGACAGCATATCGCGAGATAAAATGTCAGATATTTACAAAGTGCAAACATGCAATCTTCAGGCCAGCTGTCACTCTATTTATGCCAACTTCGTTCAATATGCTGAATCATCCACGCACATCCATTATACTCATCTCCGAACAAAACATTCAACGTAGTAACAATACCAACCTGAATGGGCTTCTTATACAAACCAACAAATTTCTATTACAACTTCTTGAAAGTATTTCCGACAGTTTAGTGATCATAATTCACATACGAGCTGTTTTATAGTCTTATCGCTTTATGGATGTCCCTCCATTTTATTTCTCCACAGCTCATGTACTTGTATTGTCATGACAACGAACTGTAAAGAAAATTCCGTATTCTGAAATAGTCTACAGTAAATATGTAGTAATCACTTATTCTTTTTTTATATAAAAAACGTTCTTTCACATCCGTAGTTGTTATTTCAACTATATGGGCTTTAATCATAAATATCAGAGGATAACAGAATTTCTAACCAACTCACGGGAATTTTTGCAATTTACATCAACCATGGTTTGGTTACAGTTAAATTTGGAAGGTTAACTTTTTTTAATAATATTGGATTTTTCAAGTTGTGTTTGTAATTGTGCGTAGTTACTGATTCATATCGCAGGTCTATTGAATTTAATGGTTTTGGCTTTTATTTTTGAGTGGACATAAACACGTTTCATTATTGAAGTTCCGTCTAGTTTTTATAGTCGTCCGTTAAGTGATTATAGAATGCATGTTTAAATATACTTAAACGTCTTAGTTTAACCTTTTTTGTAAGTTTCTACATCTAACTTAATTAAATTAAAATTAAATGAAAACTATATCTGAAGTAAAAACGCTGTGATCTGTAACGTCTTTATTTAGATTGATATTTAGTGAGTATACTTCAAAAAGCTTTACTTATATACTAAACAAAATTCTTCAAGTTTGATTCATCTTAAAATCAAAGATTTCTGGTATGATTACTGAAAACGGGCTTAAGATTATTTAATTTGTGCAATACTGAAGTAGGAAAATATAACTTACATTCACTGAAGTTGAAGGTTCAGCAAAACACGTGGCAGGCAGTAGCCTGTACCTTTGTTATACAAGTTACAGCGTTACAGTTATTCTCGACTTATAATAAATTTAAAAAAAAAAAAAGTTGTCATATATCGCTGCACTATTCAGCATATTCAATTCTCTTTATAATTATTATTACTCCGCGATTCACTAAAAGTGTGTGGCGGAGGGTGCATTAAACCTATCCGAAAGGGCGATAGTTTGAAAGGGATATACGGAATGTGACAGGAGGCGCCCATGGGCTATTGTGAGGAACCATCCCAGCATTCGCATGGAGTGATCTGGGGAAACCATTAAAACCCAGATCAGGATGGCCGGAGCACTTTAGCGAAAGCTACTCCTGTCGGATTTTAAGTTTACTCGCCTGGTACATCCTTTCTATTCCATTCCCTAATCGCTCATGGGAAAAATGAGTACAGAAATTAATCGGTTCTGGCTCTGACTTCTCTTATCTTATTTCCGCGGTCATTCCGAGATATGATTGTTGCTGGTAGCAATATTTCCTGGCTGTCATTCTGAAATACGTCAGTCGTGAATTTTTCAATTAGCTTCTTTCGAGAGCAACGCCTTCGGTGTTTCAGGTCTTCCCAACCTAGCTCCTTCAGCATCGCACTTACGCTTTCCCTCCAGCTATATATACCTGTCACGAATCGGGTGGTTCTTCTTTGAACATTCTCTAACGCCTCCAGTAAACCCTTTTGATGATGACCCTATACAGAACAACAATATTCTAAGTGAGGACGTACTAGTAACTTGTAAATAATCGATTTAACTTCCGGAGTGCATTGATTTAAATTACGACCTAGAAATCTGAGCATATGATTTCCTTTCCCCGTTACATTCTCGATATGCTCATTCCATGACAAATCATCATATATATTATTTCTATAAGGTATTTTTTTGTCACAAGCCTGTATCTTCCTTCACACTTAACCGAAATCAATGAATGAGGTGTCATTTTAAAGCTTATGGTCTTCCCTTTGGTCACATCATATTTTAAGAAATGAAGTTTTCGGAATTCGGCCCTCATAGGGCGAAAATGTTAATATTTCTAAAATGCTGTTTTCTGTGTTATGAGTCAAATATCTCCCTGGATACCTATCTGAGATCGTTTAATGAAGTATCATTTTAAAGATTAAGATATCAGCTTTAGTAACGTCATATATTAAGATAGAATTTTTTTCGGAATTCTACTCTTAAAGGGCAAAAGTATCAATATTTTTGCAATTCGTTTTTGTGTCACGAGCCATTTGTCTCCCTTAATATCTAACTGATATAGATAAATGAGGTATCATATTAAAAATTAAGGTCTCCGCCGTGGTAACATTATATTTTAAGAAAGGAATTTTTCGTAATTCGACCCTTAAAGGGCAAAAATGTTATTTTTTCTAAAATGTGTTTTTTGTGTCTCTAGCCATTTATCTTCCTGGATATACAACCAAAATCGATAAATGAAGTAGGAGTATGAAGAGTAATGACTCAGCTTTGGTGACATCATATTCAACCTCACTTTTCACCGAATTTTTTTTTTCGCGAAATTTTCGCATGGGTCGTCTAGTTATTAAGAATTGTTACCCCTAGGTATTTAGAGGTATCTACAGTTCTAAGGACCGTTTCATTAATTTTATATTCATAGATAACTGGCGTCACCTTTTCACTTACACGCATGACTTGGCACTTTTTAGCGTTTAGCTCCAACTGCCAATCTTAAAAAAACGCAATTATTTTCATAATATCGTCTTGTAACAAAGCGCAGTCGTACTGGGTTTTGATTTCACGATAAATAATAGCATCATCGGCAAATAATTTTTTCATCCCCCCTATTATGTCGCATAAATCGTTAATGTATATGAGAAATAACAGAGGCCCTATCACGCTTCCCTGGCGTACCCCGGACCTCACCTCGGTAAGTGATGAACTCTCCCCGTCGAGAACTACACACTGTGTTCTGCCATTCAGAAAGTTTGGAACCCAGTCGCATATTTGTCTAGATATGCCGTAGCCACGAAGCTTTCTATATAACCTAGTGTGAGGCACACTGTCGAAAGCTAATAGAACTATATCAACCTGGGATTGCCCATCTATAATACGGCACAAGTCGTGAATTAAAAGTGCATGTTGTGTTTCGCAGCTTCGGCCTTTTCTGAATCCATGTTGATTTGGGTTTAAAAGCTCACCTTCATCCAAGAACCGCATGACCTTTGAATAGATGATGTGTTCTAAAATCGTGCAAAATATTGAAGTTAAAGACATCGGTCTATAATTCTGAGGATCATTAACACTCTCATTTTTAAACACTGGACTTACGATAGCGGTCTTCCATTCGGTTGGTATTTTTCCTTGATCCAAGGAGACGGTATACAATTTCATCTAATACGGTGCTATTTCTTTTGCGTACCTTGTAGGAATACCGTCTGGTCCGGGAGCCTTATTCGTTTTTACATTCATAAGCAGGTTAGTTATTCCCTCGACATCAAGATCGAGATCATTCATAATTTTGTCGGTACGATTGTTAAATATCGGAATATCCTTTGAGTTTTCTATCGTGAAAGCTTTTTTAAATATATCATTCAAAATTTCTGCTTTCTCAACGCTTGTTTCTGTTAATTCACCATTTTCTTTAATCAGCGATGGCATAACCTTACCAGAGCCTCTTATTACTTTGATATACGACCAGAACTTTTTTGGATTAGTAATCAGTTCTTCGGATAAATTCCTGGCATGGAATTCTTGAAACGCATCGCGCATTGCATTACGCACTTCCGCTCGCAACTGGACTAACTTAGCGCGATTAGATGAGTCCCCCGATTTCTTCACCGTGGCATGTAAGCTTCTTTGCATCCTGAGCAAAAGTTTCACTTCCCTATTGAACCAAGGAAAGTTCTTACTGACCTTCATACACTTCTTAGGAACAAACTGATTTAAACCGGTTCATATTAGATCTTTCAAATTAAAACAAAGTTCCTCAACATTTGTATTTAGCGTGTATGTTTCAAAATTCTTCGTGATCAACCATACCCGCATCGTTTGCGTTATCGAAGCAATATACGAGTTTCTCTTTGTCATGCTTCAAATTCAGACTAGATTTTAAAGTTACCACAACCTCCTAGTGATCACTTATACCGTCTTCTATACAAATTGTATCTACAATACCATGATTGCTAATAAGAAAAAGATCCAGAATGGACGAGGAATCTTTGTCGCACCGCGTTGGCTTTTCGACCATCTGTTCAAGAGATCTTTCTGCAAATGATTCTGGGAAAGTTTCGGTTACTAACCTATCTCTTCCACCCAACCTGAACGTGTATGTGTCCCACTTAACCGACGGTAGGTTAAAGTTACCACCCACGATCAATATATGTCCTTGAAATCTTTTGCAAATATTATTAAGCGACTCTCTGAAGTATTCCGTGTTAGCCAAATCAGAATCAGTAGGTCGATAAAATGACCCGATTATGAATAATGAATCATAAATTTTTGCCAATTTTTACTTTCACCCATATTAACTCGCAAAAATTTTCCGTTTCAGTTACGACAGAGCAATTAACGGTTTTGTTTAAGGCCACGAACACACCCCCTCCCATTGAGACAGTTCTGTCCTTCCGAAAAACATTGAAATGAGGGCCAAATACTTCGCTAGATTCAACCTCTGGTATCAACCAGCTCTCAGATCCTAGTATTATATCGACATCATTAGTCGCAACTGCGGCATGGAAGTCGGCTACTTTCCCTCTAATACTCCGACAATTTAATACCATTATCCTTAGCTGCTTCGTATTGTTATTTGTGGAGTCTGAATTCGCATTTTTCATATTCGTATTCTGACGGAAACCGGGTAAAGTATTTAGAGCTGTAATGTTAAAATTATTCGCGCCATCACTACCAGGACCAGCTGCTAGGTTGTCGGAACATTATATTCGATGAACTTAAGGATCCTCGGGCCTCACGGTTTTCCTAAAAAATAATTCATATCATGACGGTTCCATATTTTAGCAGTCACCTTGGTCACCATTCTCGGTGGCTAGTGGACGCCCGACCTGTCAATTGCGTCCCAGCTGGCAGCTATCATTGGTCGAAGGTCAATGAAGCCCCAGTTGTTTCTGCGACACAGCTCCAGCAAATTATAATTCAAATTAAAGATCTTCCACCACACGGCCTCCCCACAATCGATACGCAGCACGACACTACAAATTGAGAACTGCAATGAAACTGAATTTTCCCGCGTGGCTTCATACGCCTTTCGGCCCAACTTGTCCATGGATTGAACTATATCTGGAACAGAAACACGACACGAGTCATTAGTTCCGACGTGCGCAGCTACTCATAACTGACGGCAGTTCGATTCCCTAATCGCTTTTGGAATTGCCTCGATGACACGTGGTACGGTTGCTCCTGAAAGAGAAACGCAATGAACGTTAGTATGAGGGTCTGCACCGTTCTTCGTGGCTAATTCCCGTAGCGGTTTCTCCAGACGTCGCACGTTGGAGTTATCAATGACCAGTAAACCTTTTCCTGGCAAGGCTCGGGGTCTGCGAATAAATCTTCCCTGCTGTGCCATTCGCACTCGAATATTCAGCCTCCTGCAACACGGAAAAAGGCATTAATTAGTGGGAAGATATCATTTTCCAGTCGGCTAATTGTGAATTTCGACGCCTTTCTCCGATCCACACGATGCCAGACGTTTTCTGCAACTGGTACCTGCAAATCCAGACTTGCTGGTTCTACTACAATTGGCTGCGGAATTTCTTCGACGCACTGCCGCTCCTCGTCTAGGATGGTCCAAACCAGCGCTTGAGGAGATGCCATAGTATTAAGAACCTCTTCGAGAGCCAGACGCCTATCGGAACACTTTGCACAAGCCATATCACCTGAAAGACACAAAAACGGAACTACAAATGAAACACAAAAATCGGCGACTGCTACTAACTGCTACTAAACCTGGACTGCTGATTTACTACCTACATAGGAAAATCAAAGATAAAAACAAAAGCTATCTATCACACTTCAAAAATAAACACGAAAGTCGGCTTCTGCTGCTAACGGCTGCTGAGCTCGACTGCACGTTTTACTACCTAAACAGGAAAATCAAAGATAAAACCAAAAGCTATCTAGCACACTTCAAAATTAAACACGAAAGTCGGCTTCTGCTGCTAACGGCTACTGAGCTCGACTGTGAGTCACTACCTTTATGGTTAATACCAAGCCACTTTGACCTTACCATATGTTTGCGACTTATAAGGTTATCAACTGTATACTCATTACGTAACAGTTACACAAACCATGGCTTAATTAAGAAAGTTAACTTCTCGTAGACGAACTTCTTAAAATTTCATTAATCATATAATTTACCGCGTTAATTTTCTTTAGCTGTAAGTTTGCAGACAGATAACAAAGCTGTCAACATAAAAAGGTACTGCCACGACGTAACCCACTGCACATATCTTATATCACTAACATTTTATATACTGTGCACATTCGTATACATTGGTCCCCATATGCAGGCTTCAATACCGCAACTGCTGATTTCAACGTTGGATGTTTAAAGGTTAAGGAAGTCTCCTTAAAATATGAACTAATACTTAAAACTTCATGCATTTCATATTGCTTGATTATCCATGATTATACGAATGAAATACAATAAAATAAATTTAAAAAATGTTTGTTTCATAAATGGTAGAAGAGAGGGTCGTACTTCAATCATACATAGTGACTAAACAAATATCATATTTAATATTATTTGTTTATGGGTTTACACTCCATCGAGCTCTTAGAAGTTGGAAATGATTGGTTTCAAGAAAATGGAAACAAGTTGGTCATGGTATTTTTAAAGTAACCATGCAATCATTAGCATGGAGTGATTTCAGGAAATCATGGGAAACTGAAACCTGGATGGCTGGATGGGGATTCGAACCCGCGACCCTCAGAATGAGAAGCCAGAGCAATACAACTCACCCACCAGGCCGCGTCAAATTTCCAAGTGCTAAAAATTAACTAAATAAATTCTTCTCAGAATAACAGGTCGTAGAGCGTGCAAATTGCGTACACACTGTTACCACTAAACCCCAACCCCAGAGCACAACGAAAACAATTCGCTGACGCCACTGCTATTAAAATTGCACCTGAGTTTATTTATACATTGAAATTTCGTTTTGCATGAATATTCACGTACTTAATGGAACAGGCAGATATCAACGCTCCACGTGTCTCGCTTGAGAGAACAATTTTTGGTCTTCAACAATGTGCTGCGTGACAAATCTGCTGCAAACGCGGAGCAAAATGCGGCATCATTTTTTGCCGTCTGCTGAGATAAGTGCGGAAGTGGATTGTAAGAAAGCCTGTAATGGTTAGAAAATAACTTCACCAAATTTGTGTCTGTTAAGACGTGTACTCGTCTCTACTTCCTCACACAGTTACTGTTCCCCTAACAGGACGTGTTAGGTTGTGTTTTCAATGTGTTTTTTTAGAATGTTTTTCTATATGAATAAGGTTTCAGAAAAACAAAATGAAATTAAAAAAAAAAAGAGCTGTAGTTGATTATTCGGACACGCAAAGAAAATTATATTTCAACAAATATTTATGCATTAAGCATAAAAAGCTACGTAATGATGTATTAAATCAGTTGCGATAGATTCATGACGGAATGGGAAATAATCAATGATCACTTTAGGTGCATGAATCGTTTTGCAAACTTTGTTAAAAGCAGTGAGACGTTTTCTCTGAAAATTTTGCTCGAAGACTACTCGAATAAATCAGTAAATTCGCTACCTCTTACTTCCTTCGATGTTTCCAGGGCTTCCGTGAATATGTTATGACACGTCAACTTAAATGCTCCAAAATTTCGTTATTAAGGATGTTAAAATGTAAATAGCTAAAAATGTCATATCGAGGTGAAAATACTGAAAAACATATATTGAATTTTCTTCTTGACACATTTTTTTAGTCCTTTATGTTTATTTTACTTCTAAATCAATGACAGAAAAAATATTTTTTAAACAAATATATTTATAGTGTCTGTCTTTATCAAGCTTAGCTTCGGATTTTTAGGACAGACATTCGAATGTCAAGATGACAGAGGGTATATTCTGGTCAGTGTAATATTACTTTGTTACCTACACAAACATAGTTCTCTGGAAATAGCAAAAGCTCCTGCACTACTACATTTGGGCACTGCTATTAGTTGTTGCCACAAGCAATAAGAGGAATGTGGTGGACGGCTTCATTGGTAAACTATTCGGGGACAATTATTCCAGAGTAAACGCGGCATATGTTAACAACAATGACTTTTCTAACATTTAGGATATATTGTGCAATATAGATTAATACAACCATTTTGTATATAATGTTTCTATTCATTTTCGGTAAAAGTAACATAAGAAAAAAAAAATAAGAAACACCAGTGAGACATGTTTTAGGCTTTATTTCTGCTTCCTTAAATTAAGATAAACAGAATCTCATGAATTTCTTATTGATCTTCAGATTATGAGCCGTTGATATGAGCAGATCGCTGTAGATTTAGATTTTGAATAGTTTATTTTTAGCCATTAAGAAAATTGAAGCATTTATTAATTTCATTTGTAAGAGAACCAGGTGGTTTTAAGCGGTTTTTTCGTTTGCCTCGCTTCAGTACCTATCTCTTTGATTTAATTTTACTGCAATTCTCAATAATAAATGTATTTTAGATTAAATTGGCATAGCGTATTTTCCTTTCCTATGTGAGCACATTTTGACGTCATATCTAGTGCCATGTCGAATGTAGGCTCACTCTTACATTCATATATATTATTCTATTCTACCCGAAACAGATACGTTTATTCTTCGTATTGCTTATTTAATTCCACTTTTCTTCTTAACTATGAGTCACTTCCGACATACATTTTTACTAACATCACCTATATATTAAATGGCTTTGTTATATCTTAACACCACTTTCATAAAACATAACTTTCTTAATCTTGTTAAGCCTTTAGAAAAATTCATGACACATTTTGTAAGATTGCCATTTTCTTTCATATGTTTCCTTCTATCGTTATCTTTTATTTATTCTTTGTTATACTATACATCGGCCTCCGAAGTTCTACGTCAAGCAGTAAAATTCCTTCAATATTCTTTATTATTACTGATTAGAGATGCATTTACAACCATATTGACCATTTTCTGTCATTTTTGAGGTATGTTGCTGACATTTGGACCCAAAATTGCGTTGAATAATTGTTTCAAACTGGATACTGCTTTTTCTATAGAAAATGTCTACAACAAATTTCGTATTTAACCGAAATCTGTTCCAAAAATTATTTGACAGTAATTGTATCTTCCAAGAATTCATTCCATCGTCCCACGGAAAAAATTAAATTCACATTGTATTGTTATAGGACACCACTACACGCGATCTTGTACGAATTTGATGTCCACAGTTTTTCCAGCGATGGTATTGGGTAGAAGGTGGAGCGCTAGCAAGGGGAGGACATAGCCTGTAAAGGGACCATTTGTTGGCTACCGTTAAGAAAACGTGAGTTGCCAAAACAAAAGGGAGGGGGGAATTATTAAAATCTAAAATAATTCCTGAAAATGAAAAACATTTAATATAATGATGCCATAAGGGGCTCTAATAGGTTACTAACTAGAACCATGAATTTCAGACACAAAATAAAACCTCATTTATTGAGTCTTATGGCCTTACAAGGTCGGGTAGTAATTAACGTTACGTTAAACACAATTAGATCAGCAAAAACAAGCAATACCCGACGTTTACAATTCGCCGGAGTAAGCAAACAGAACTGAATGAAATATCTCAAACAAGTAATAAAAACAGCAAAGTTAACATTGAAATAACATGGCAACACAGGCCATCAAATTGAAGCTAACATTTTACTGTACAAAGGAGAATCCCAGGGGGCGCCATATAAAGTGAATGAAAAGCATCAAAATTGAATTAACAAACAGCAAGATGCTTAAAAAAATTGAATCGAAATATAAATTCTGAGCTAGCTGAATTTAAGTGACGGGAGCAGAGTCTTAACCCAGGCGTCGCTTAAGGGCACATAAGTCTGTTAAAATCCACTGAATAGTGACCGTCGTTTCTGGTACATTACCATAGAATCATCGCCGTGATGGTGAGCGACAAACACAATGCCACTGCAGCAATGGAAGCTAAATAAGCGGCTATGCCCGCGTTATTAGCATAACTTCCAAATAATGGCAAGCATGCCACTCGACATCTCGCTTTCCCAAAGCAAGAAATGATCAACCACAATGATCATCAGAGAGCGTGCTGGCTGACACGTCTGTTCACCAGCTCGTCTTGGACCCAAGTCACGTCCGTTCATCAGCTCGTCTTAGACAGAAGTCATGTCTAAAAATGGCTCCTTCCTCTTCCTCGGCTAGTTGCTCGCCACATGTAAAAGAACTCCACGGAATTAGTATTGTAGACACCAATAAATGTTCAGGATTGGCTATCTACACATTTCCGTCGTCACGTGTTTAATATCATGCGTCGCATTCGCCGCCTCCTTCGCGCGTTTCCTACGTGGCCTTCGGGGTAGTAGCGGGGTAGGGGTAGGTCACCGCCCGATTTCGAACGGGACTCAAGCCGGGCTGTCCCGGCGCCATCGAGTCGCCTCGCTTGCTCCATTGTTCCTCTCTCAACCGCCGAAATGGCAGTTTCTAGCCTTCGATATTCAGCCCTTCTGAGCCATGCGTTTACAGAAAAATTGATTTACAATAAAATATACCTTTGGCCGCCCTGGTTTTAAACATACATTTAACCTATCCAGACAACCCTCATTATTTACAATTAATTACACGTTGCAAGACTAAATAATTAATAAATTTGAATATAACAAAAAAAAAGAATTATGAATATAATTAAATTAATAATTATATTCATTGTGGGTGACGCTGTCACACCACAAGCCCAAGGTCTAGCCGACGTGTTACTGTGTGGTTGATTAAATTAAACAATTTCCTCCATCTGTTGGCAGGATTTGTATATCATGTTTTCGCCAACACCAACGGTGAATATTGGTGGGAGACATCCGATTGGTTCCCGTTTTTCCCGCGAAAAACACTAGGTTATCGCGTGAGTGCAAGAGAGGGACAAGGGACTGGTTACGGAGAGAAGACAAGCAGAAGACCGTTTTGGAGCAGGAGCGGCTCTAAGTCTTAAGTTTTCTTTCTTTTGTAGTGAAAAGTATTATAAAAATTGATTCGCTTCAGAGCTAATCTAACCTACGTGCTAAGAAGATTTAGCTGCTGCACTCAGTCAGTGTTTGACCTGGCTGGAGAATTATACACTAAACAACGCAGGACGCAGACACCAACATGGTAATTTGTTAACAATTATGCCACTGTATTGATATTTTCACGCAATTTCAACACCTGAAATGACCTGTGAAGACATTCTCATCTTTCCGTCTTATAAATTTTGAGTCAGTTTGGTTTTGAACCGTCAGGACAGTTCCCTATTATGATTTAGTCGGAATTGTATTTAACATGCCCCATGGCGGCATCAATTTACTGTTTAATGTCATTTGGTATTCTTTTACAGTATTTTTGAATAAATATTAATTCTTTGTCAACTGTAATGAAAAGCAATTTTATCCCATAAGCTAATATTTTAGTAATTATCAATTTTAGTTAGGTAATAATGACCATTAGAGGGTTAACAGTAAATTTTAGTTAATAATCCACATAAGAAGGGTAAAGCTACAATAATCAAATAATATAAGCATCAGATATGGATTGCTATCAAAATGTCTCATAAGCTTGTGTTCCTCCGATTCTGTTTTCTCAACTTAATTTTTTCTATATCTTTATCCTTTCCCCTTTCTTTTAATCTCTGGTCCTTAACAGAATTTTACATTTCTTTAATCCATGATCCGATATTATTTTCCCACTTAGGTACTTTATTTCTTCCTAAATGATTCTATTTTCTTCCACAAAGTTCTCTTCCATTTTGTCGCACTACTGCAGTTCCCAACTGAATCGTGTACAACTGTTTGAATTTGGTTGCAAAATGCTTGGCGCAACTGAGGAAAGACAGCATCCGTATGCTACCTAACTCGGCGGAGAGTATCCTCCATCTTCAAACTTTGCAAACCGGTTTCCCTTTCACGCAAATGTACAGATCCCTCCAATTTGGAACGCGTACACGCGCAGTCTCATACGGTAATGCATGACGTGGGGCTAGCTGGGAACGAGGCACGCCAATGAGAGCCAATCGGATTGTCATTACGAGGAGGGCGGCGATCGTTTCAATTCCCTCGTCCCCTCCTCCAATCCCTCCAGCCCTGCATTCGGTGGCTGGGCGGCCGACCCCGCCGTATATTACGGAAGGCAGGCAGCCAGGCGCGTGGGCGCTGCGCGGCCCCTCCCATGCAGGCCACCCGCCTCGCGGAAGAGATCGTGGCAATTTCGAGCGAGGCAGCGCGCGCCTCCCATTCAGCGCGCTCGCCTTGATACGCAGGTAGCGCGGCGGCGGGTATCGTCGGCGCTGATTTAGTATTCAGCGCCAGCGTAACTCAATTTGCTGTCATATCAGTTGGCGCCTCTCGTCTTGGCGCTAGCTAGCTCCCTCTACCTTCGCGATCCGGCTGTCAGCCAGCAAGCAGTTCGCTGAGCGAACACGTAGCAGAGAAAAGAAGGGAGGTCCCAGTAAAAAGGTAGGAGGAGACGCATAATTCGGGCTCAGAAGGCAATCGTATGCCACACGTACACAGGAGCCATGCCTACCAATTCCATGTTACTTTCACTAATGTCTAGCAACTGATGAAGACATATCTCTGATTTATAACATGTTAAAAGCTTATCATAGGCCATCATAAATTGCATACATACTGCAATTGCTTATTAGTTATAGAACACATCTAAAAAAATTTCACGGGTATTCTGCCGGATAAGTTCTGCCATGCGTGACGTTTCCATAGCTAACATCGCTGTCTTCATCAGGTGAAATATTAGATCAACGATATAACTGCAGCAACCTGTTATCGACTGTGATTGCCTCGGGATTGAGAATCTTATTAGTACTGATGCCTGCTAGCGGACTCATAGGAGATCCGTTGCGAAAGAATCTTTAATAACTAATTTTCTCAATGGGTTAAGTTATAACTAACAAGCTGTTACTTCAAGGCAACTTAGATCGAATCTTCGAAGTTCTTCTGAGATTCCTCCTACTTTTTTAGACAGAATTTTCTTGCAATAACTTAGTCGTAAGAAACACTGACACATGTTATCATTTATAATTAATCAAGTAAATTCATAACTCATACAGTTGCACACCAATCCATCTTAATTGCCATAGTGATATAACGTTTATAAAAACTACAGCAATATGATAACTGAAAAAACTAAAAACATTTATACTTAGCAGTTGCAAAGAAATACTTTTTATTACTTTGCAAGCATTATAAGCAATGATTCTTAAGTTTATGGTGTGTATTATATATTTAAAATGTAGTAATATGTGCTGAAGGCAATTCTTCGCTGAAAATGAAAACATGGAATCGAAGTTTAACACATTTGCTTTTTGCTTTCCTTATGATCCAGGATACCCTTGCTGTTGGCGACTGACGTTACAGAATGTGTGGTACTCTGATCAGTAGAGCTGATCATGTACCTTGAGGAATTAGGAGAGCATAAGATGATCTAACTGACTCTTTAGTTCGACAGATATGAAGGGATTCTCTTCTCTGAAATTTTCGTTTCATTAATTTAATGCAAGCGATGCAGCTCATACATAACAAGGATCTTATCTTAACTTCAAATAAGAACTGAAAATTATTTTTCACTATGTCAAGACGTTTCCGAAGTTTTACATAATCCAACAGCACAAGGAAAATGTTACATGCAGTAATAAGGTATTAAATTCGTTTTCATTTCATTTAACACACGCGTATATCCAAATTTTACGAATGAAACGCTCTCGTTATTTAGATTAATTTTAGAGTGTCACATTTCAGCACTATGATTTTCGTTACATTTCAGCAAACTAAACGCCTGAAAAAAATGCACTATTGGTTAAGTTTTCAAATATTCATTTGGCAGATATCTGTCTACTTTATTAGCTGTTGAAATAGATTGTTAAATTCTGCTGCTATTTTTGTCGTCGGCATACGTGTAGCAAATTCATTTCCTCTTAACCGCCTTCATATCAGCAATTTTATGCTACCATTTTTCGTACGTTTAACAATTCAAATAGACTCATTTCGTTTTTCATGATGCAGCACCGTCGCAATAACAAAACGAAAAAATATGATGTTTATGCGGAATAGGCGTCTCATTATACTTAACTTTCTTACTCGTGGGAAAGTACGGCATAGATGAATTTCATTTTCTTAACTTTATCTTGTTGACGTGACACAAGCCAGCTTTGTGAGTGAAATGAAGTGCTGACAATTCACCAATCACCTAAGCTGGAGGATGAGCGATGCTTTCGGACATTCCATTACGAAGGATGTGAACTCGATTTCCGGTTTGGCTACTCACATTACAATTTACCATAGTTTCTCAGAATCTTCTTTTCCAGTTTTATTCAATTGTCCTTCCTCTCCCACTCTAACTGCCCTGTCGACTATAAACCGTAAAACTACACTGGACTTTAAAAAAAAATAAGAAAAAAAAGCTGTACATACGATATATCTGTAATTGTTTGATAGGATTATCTAGTCCAATCATTAAACTGTTAAAAACTTTCTTGAATGAAAAAGCCAATCAGGTCGCGAGGATTATTGCCCGCTTTTGACTCCCTGATTTTCTTCTGTTACATGCCGACGAGAGTGGTGTCGCACAGAGGAAGGAGACTAAAAGTGGCTGGAACTGACGTCTTGGTGTGTCCCAAGTGGAGGCCAGCGCTGTGATAGTCGGCTACGAATACTGTTGTATTTAAATTTTGTGAAATGCTGAATCAACAGAATGGACAAGATTTGGTTATGTATGGTTCTTGCTGACTGAATAGTTTGACATTTCACTGCCAAAGTGATTGAAAACGCAGTAAGACCCTGTGATAGCAATAAAAATTTCAACTTTCAGTCTCCCCCATTTAACAATCCATTCTTCAACGAACTAGGAACAGTGTTCTAATAGTTACCGAATCACCACCCTTCTGGCACAGAACTGCGATATCTAATCATCAAATTATGTATGTCAGTGTTCAAGATTTAATTAAATATATTTTTAATATTGCTAGAATAGAACTGAATTGTTCTAAATAAATTCATTCTTTTATTCAATCGTAAGGCAGAACTTTCTCCCTCTAATTGTCCTATTTTTTAATTGAACTTTTAACATTTTTATTATTAATTAAAATAAGTCATACTCAAATATTAAAATTATTATCACATTTAAGAGCTCACTTGGATACGAAATTAGGCAGAGTATTTCAATATTCCACTAAGGGTGTCAACAGTATCAGTGTTCTTTTTCTTCATAGCCTCGTTGGTAAAGTAAAAAGTAATTAAGAAAATTAATGAATAAAGTAACGTATTAACTCCCCCAAGAACCATAGTGATAAAGCGGGTGATAGGATTCCATTGAAGGAGTACAATAAACAATTTAATAGTGCATTCCCCACTATGCGATGGGCTGCTACTCTAGACAAGTTGGGTGTCATGCTGACAGTTTCAGTGTGATATAATTCAGGTACAAGGATCGGGCAGGTATAAACCAGGCGGTAATTTAGTACTGAGTTTAGAGTTTAAGAGTTTTCATGATATACAGTGGTACTATGTGTTTTCTCCCATTCATTTATGCTTAACTTCGATCCCTTTAAGGTGTTTTGACATAGTGCTTCCTTTCTTGAAACGTATATATGTGTGGAGGCATCATATTACATTCCAGAATTCACCTGTTTTACTAAGAAACTACCTGATAAGAATTCTCGGTAATCCCAAGGCAATAATTCTACTTATTCCCCTACTTCCCTTAATCCAGACGTAGACTTCAAATCTTCAAGCTAAAAAAATGACTGAATTATAAGGGTTACTAATTTTTGTCTTTAGGTTCTGCTTACTCTATTAGTTTGGGAATCAAATACAGTTGCTTCGAATTATGTAAACATTTATCTCTTTGGTTCTTACATGAGTTGTGGAAATACATTGAGACATGGATTACCGTATGAGAACACATAATTCATTTACAAGTCACTGAAACTGCAAGTTTGTATTGTCTGTGATGGAAATTAGACTTTAAAGCAGGAAATGTTTTATGGTTTTTGAAGAAGTATGACTAAATTTTAAATTTTTAAATGGCGAACTTAAGGTCATAAGAATGTCTTAATGTATTGAAGCCTGTCGTGGTTTCAGTCTTTATTCGCATACAGTCTGAGATTTGTTTTTCATAACTTTAAACTAAAAATGTATTCGATTTTTGTATTACAATACTACCAATTTATTTTATTGTATATTAATTTTTTCAGAATATTTGAACCACTGGAGACGTCGAAGATTCACATATTTACCAGATTGAATCTTAAGGCCTTAAAAAAAAATAAGAAGAAAAAATTCACACTTTCTAACAATTCTTTGCGATGATTAATAATTTTGGTATAAGAATGGAACGTCAGTAATCTATTGTCACTGACATTATCTAACGTCTGTTTTGCAGTACATCATCTCCAATTGTTATGTCGGTTATTTTCCGTCTTTAGTATTACCAGGCTAGCATTATTCGTGGTTCTGTCATATTTATATACTTTTTCTTTTTATACTTTTTTTTTAATTTAGTCTACAGATGGTTCTGGTGTGATCTGTACATCATCTAATCTAATCATAATATATAAAAATAACTTCATGAATTTTTTCGAGCTCTCTGAACGTTTCAGTTCTACGCTTGCTACGCACTTTCAGAAAAAGTTACTTCCAGCAAAAGTTATTTTATTAAAGCTTTAATAGACGACCAGTTCGTAACCACTGCTCATTACGAGTTTTCACAGCGTTAGCGGTGTTTGACATTGTTCGATTCAGCTGTTACCAGCTGTGCTGAATGATTTGCATTAAACGAACGAACAATTCGGTGACTGACAATGAATTTCAGGGCAGATGCATTCAACATACCGTTACCACCAGCAATAAGCAGCTGTTTCACAACCAAAATTCAAAACGGAAGATTTAAAACAGTTTCAAGTGATATAAACGCCATTTTTCTGCACGAGAAGATTGAGAAGGTTCCATAAATAATTATAATTGACTTTATTATAGACACTATATTGTTTTAACTTCACAAATGAATTTTGATTAATGTTTTGTGCCTCTAATTTATGTACACTAACAAAATTAATTGTCATCAGCCTCGTTGAATTAACTTCATGGTAATTATTCTGCAGGTCATTTCATTTGCATGTCACGCTATTTGTGTATTGAACAATAAAAGGCTGCTACTGGATTTTAGGTAATGCAATATTCTTTCTTGAAGAAAGAAGATTGAATGAAAATTATTTGCATCTAATTTATTCTCAGGTTAAGATGTCCTGAAATATCAACTGTGTTACAGAAAGTTCATATTGCGCCCGCAGAGGTAGAAATCGTAATCGAAAACACTTCAGCAGAAGAATAACGACATTCATTTAAAAGAGAGCGAGTTTGAAACAAAAGAATTTCTTCCCTCTGTTCGTCAAGATACGACTTTGCACTATGCGCTTTGAAATGCAATCTTTTAAGATTTATGCTTTTGATGATTATCCAGTTCGTTGCACTAAGAATTATACTAGATTTAATGGAGTAGTAACAGTGGTTATCTCGTTGTTATAAATACACAATTAATTCCTGTCATTATTTGTCAGACATACTGCTCCACAAAGAATGGACTCTTAGATTATGGTCATTACAGTTCTAGACATTACTACCTGATATTGTTTGTTAATATTGATACTGAGGTCATATGATAATGGTGAAAGCTGATGCAGTATACTGAAAAATGTTTGGTACAGTATTTTATATAATTTGAAATAGGTCTCTACAATCTATAATCATAAAAAATATCCGCTATAATAATTTTTAAACAAATTTCTCCCAAGTACGTAACGCATATCAAATACCCAGTTTGTTCTTGTTATCACTTTGGAAAATAATCATTATTATTCAGAATTTCAGACTCAAGTTTCTTTTTGGGACACTGATCATTCCGATAGTATTAAATATAAAAATAAAAAATTACTTGGACTGTTCTATGTCTCCTATCGTAACAAAAATTTAGGTTTGATCTGCAGTGACCAATTTCAGCGGACATATTTATAACATGACATGTGTAGGGAAATATATTACCATTTGACAAGCGGACATTGCGTCAACTTTTAATCAAAGGTTACCGCTGTTATAATCAAAGGGTGGTTAGACACTGGTGATTGCTTGCAGTGTTCTACAGAACTGTCCAGTGTAGTATAAGATTAGATCGAATAACGAGGCTGAGCATGAAGTGAGTAGTAATTGTTACTTATAATGATAGTAGTGCTTATGAGAATGCAATAAAAGTAGTGTTAGATTCGTAACAATAAATGAAATAATAGGTGTGTGTCAAAAAATAAGTAATATAGTGGACATTTTGAAAGCCGATCTATTCAAACTTACAAGTTCTTTACCAAGGGCGCAAATGACAGAACGACGCCTGAAAAGGTAACCCTCTTCTCCAACGTTGACGAACAGAAAGGCTGGCCAATAGAGACGTTGTCTACTATCTGAATGCGACAGTGAGCCGCTTATGTTTGTCGCGGCGCCTTGTTACGTCTGAGATGCTGGTATTCATGACACCACCGACACAGCCGACTGGAGTGCGAAACAAAGCGACAGTGCGCACGGCAAGTAGTTTTACCCGCCACCAGCGGAGTCCGGCGTTATCTGAGCTCTGGTCGTGGCAGTGAGTGGTCACTGTTATGCCGGCAGCAACTCGGCTCGGAGTTCTGCAACCGGAGAGACGCCGAGGGACGACAGACTCCGATAATGAGTTCGCTTCTGTGCAAACAGACCGCACTCAGATGGCCATTGCCGTCTCAGTTTGGACCTCAGCTCCGCGTTCTCTTCCAGCATTAATAACACTATGTAACAAAAAAAAACTTTTTGTTTGTTTAAGTAAATTTTATGCTTGTTTCGGATGAATTGGTTCACAACTAAACTACACTGAACATTCATACTTTTATATAATCATTTATTTGCTTTTTATGCCCAATAATATGAAATTAATTGGTTAAAATTATATTAGCTATGAACACTTTATATATGAGATGATTGAACGATTCAGCTGCATGTAATCTGTTTCAGACTAACGTTATTGATTAATAATTGCATCTTCCCGTTGCTGTAAGCATAATCCAGACTGTTTTTGTTTGTGTGCGGCGTCTGCCTGGGCTTGAAAGCAGTAAATCATAGAATAATGGATACTAACAACTTCTGGTTAGCATACAGGTCTCATTTTGGCATGCCTGTACGAGTCCAAGACATGAACTGAGCACTACATGTTGTGTGTGGGTGTTGCAGATCCACTCTCGAGGCCTGGTATAGAGGAGAAAACAGAAAAATGAAATTTGGTGTACCTAGAATTTGGCGAGAACCAACAGATCACCTCTCTAACTGCTATTTCTGTGTTAATGACTTGTCTCATCATAAGAGGTGTAAAAAAAACCCAATGTTTTTACATATCCAGACTTGCCATCATCTCTTAGGCCCATTCCACATGATGAGGAGCTTCCCATTCCTCCTCCTCTTCCTCCTCCTCTTCCTCCTCCTCCTCCACCAGTACTGAATGAGTGTGAAGACAGTAGTGAACCAAATACTGACATCGACCACGAAGAAGACTTCTCAGAGGATGAAGATGCTACACCTCACTACCCCACATAATATTAGTTAAATGACTAGATCAGGGATTTAGGACTTACAAAATCCAAAGCAGAAATTGTAACACCTAGACTAAACAGTGGAATCTATTGAGTACGAGTTTGCAAGATACCCCTTGTTGAAGAGAAAAAGATGCTAATGCCTCCCTTCCATATTAAGCTTGGACACATCAAGCAATTTGTAAAGGCCATAGATACAACATCCGATGCAATGAAGTACCTCTAGAATGTGTTCCACAAACTCTCAGAAGGTAAAATAAAGGGTGGATTTTTTGAGGGCCCCCAAGTGAAGAAATTACTTCATGATGACACATTCATCAGCAAGCTTCTACCAGTTCAAAGAAAGGCCTGGAAGAGCTTCGGGGAAGTTGTGAATGGTTTCCTAGGTAATCACAGAATGGAAAATTACAGGGATGTGGTAGAGGGTCTTTTGAAGAACTACAAAACAATGGGGTGCAGAATGTCTCTGAAGCTGCATGTACTCCAGTCGCATCTAGATGTTTTCAAGTCTCATATGGGTGCATATTCAGAGGAACAGGGCGAAAGGTTCCATCAGGACTTACAATTGTTTGAAAGAAGGTACCAGGGACAGTATAATGAGCGAATGGTTGGTGACTATATTTGGGGACTGATCAGAGAGAGTGATGTAACGTATAACAGGAAATGTAGGAAGACAACACATTTTTAAGCATATTGTACATGACATGAAAAAATTTTCATGTACTTTACAACTTTTGTAATTTATATTTACTGCATTTACATTTTTTTCAAAAGTTGTATTTAAGAATTTCTTTTGTTTTGTTTCATGGGCATATGTAAACGAGCATTCATTGTTCTAAATAAATGCCGTTTCCTAAAATTAAGAAAAATCGATGGCATTTCCGTAAAAACAATTTCCCACATGAAAAATTGTGTTTTCATAGTGTTTTGAAACACACTGCATCAGAAACAACAAAAAAACTAACTTAAACAAAATTTTGTTACATAGTGTAATGAACGACGTGCAGATTAATACTTTTTATATCGTGAGTTTCATGCATAATTCGTGTGATATCTAGTGTCTTACAAATAATTTTACCATTTATGGTAGGGTATGAACACTCAGACACGTTACACTCAGACCCCATCCAGATAAATACACGATCAGGAACAGTGAAAGAAAGTACACTAATAAAACATTATTTAATACCAATGCTGCTTATCAAACTTTCGTTCAGTTGCCATCATTATATTGATATTTTTTTTCCTCCAGTTGAAGGCTGGGAGGCGGGCTGCTGGAGGATCACGGAGATCCTTTTCAGCCTACTACACTACGGGGAGGAAAGGGGGATGGAAGGTCAGCTGTGGCCTTGTAGGGAACCATCCCAGCATTCGCCTAGAGTGTCTGAGGAAAACCACGGAAAACCTCAGACAGGATGGCCGAACCGGGTTTGACCCCGGTCCTCCGGAATGGCAAGTAACAGTGCGAAATTGCATGGCCGTATTTTGATTCATAACCTACTCAGTAATTATTTCTACAGTGAGAAAGTACCTCTTAAAGCTGTCGATTCACAGCATTCACGGCAGTCAGAAAAGGAAAAGCAGTTGATTTCATGATTTCTTTGCAGGAATAAGTGGTAAGTCTTTTTGCAATTTCGACCAAGAAAACCCTTCCAACTGGCTATCTGAAAACTCGTATCAGTTCAGATAATTTTGTTTTTGAAGTACCTTACAATCTAACTGTTGTAACAAGTTGGTTGTTCTTGCATTCTGACAAAAAAAATCTGTAGCCTTTCTTTTAAACTTAACTGCTTTATAAATAAAAGCGTTGTAGTACAATTTTAATATCCATTGCATTACTTTGGCTGTGCCTCTGCAGTTTCATATTTAATTCGTAGCTTTCGTAGGAGTTGAATAAAATATGATTACGAACCATATTCTTAGTTTACTGTTGTGAAATTCTATTTTAGAATTCTTTGTTCTATGTAAATTTTCATGGGGTTGCGCCTTAATTAAATACTGGTAGCAACTAACTCGAGAGTCGTTGACAGTTATCATTCCTTACGTACCATAAACATGGGAACTTTTTTGCTTTTTTCACCTAATGCCTGGTTTTAGCGTCCTTTTGATGTGTATTGTAACTAAATAATATCTATGTTAACTGAGGAAGACTTTTCGGCATATATCTTCAAATGTTGCAAACTTTGTTTTTTTCTTTGCGAAAAGTATTTGACTAATCTGAAACTGGATACTACCAGTATATTCGTAAAAAATATTACAGATATCTACAAATGGCATAACCGGTGTTCTATCACACTTTCTTTGCTTAGTTATATTAAGTGGGTAAAGGAGCAGTTGTTGCAACAATTGATTTCAAGAACTTCATATATACCTTACATGACCTTGATGTAATTAATTGTCAGCGCTCAAATATTAAAGTACTGAACAATTACATTAAGGTAGATTTGATATATAGAAACTATACTTTTCTAATCGTATTATTAATACGTTCCTGAATTCCACTCAAATTAAAAAAAAAAAAAAATTCTTACTGGATGCCACATGAATGTGGAAATGATGCTTTATTGAATGGTTAAAGACGCTGCGTAGGTATAGTAAACGTTTCATACGGGTAGCTTCCATCTAGAGCATTGGCAACCAAGCTTTAAATACATTTTACATGTGGAACGTTGGTAATTGAATTCATAGAAGGAAAACAGATTCTACATCTTGAATTGTAAATTTTACGCACATTTGTTTACTGAACTGTGCGGCGGAAGATGTCTGATACAGTGCGAAGCTCTCAGCCTCGAAAGACATTTTCCACTACCCGTACTGCTGGCTAAGTTTAATCTTTCTGTATTTTTCCTGGATAGTGTGCTTTCATTGCTATGAATATTTCGTATCCGCGGTAATACTTGAAAGGTCGATCAACTATGGCGTCGCTACAGAAATGAATTCTTATTTACGCCGCAGGATATGCTTCAAAAACATTTAAATTTGTAATATGTCAAATATGGATTTAAAACCAAAATTTAAGTTTCTTGTAGTAGCTCGAAATCGATTGCTGCAAATACTGTCAAGATTCTTAAACAAATGGTATTACCTGTTTCACTCTGTTACCAAACCAAGAATTATTTTCCTCTATGAAAACTAATGCTCGAACTTAAAGAATCTTTTCCTGTATTAACCTATCATATCGTACTAAATTCAGAAAAGGGAACTAGCCTTAACAAGTGCAGGATACTATGAACTCAGCTATCCATACCGAGTGACAAAGCTACTGCTGTCAGTGCTAATTACTGATGGAGTATACAGCAGCTCATATCTACCTGTGATGTAGTTTATGCATTGTGTTTGATCGATTGTGCGCAATATATCTGTAGCATCACAGTGCTGCAAATTCCAGCCGCACTCCCATGAATACCCGAGTCGAACGTAAACAAATAAATCTATCAACCGAAGAGGATTTAGAGATAAACAATCTTATGGGATTAAGCCACTCGTTTTAAAACGTATTCAGTACCGCAGGAAAAATATCAGTAGACTGGGAAGGAGAATCCAATCACAGCTGCGCCGCTATGGTATGGCGGCCTTGATTTATCGAGTTAGAGAACTGGTATAAAGCTGCTCGGCGAAAACGAAAGAGTTATGCCCCAGTTCGAGAGAAAAATCCGGGCAGGTGGCATACGAGGTAAGACCAGTGCCAAATTAAACCACAGATCACCTTCCCGTGCTGCGTATCGCACAATTCATTGCGTTGCGCTGCGCCAATCGACGAGGTCGTTGCGCGGTGGCCGGGCACTTTACATAATGTTCGTGCCTGCGTTAGCCCGTCCGCCTGCCTTCCAAATACGCCGGTACACGTTCGTCGGAATTAACAGCCAAAGTTGCTGGCGGCACTCGCAATATTGGTTGGACGCCAACGCACTGAAACACAGTAGGTCTTCAGTTGCTGGGCAGAAGCCAATCCCCTAAACGGCGAGCAACTTAGACTACTTCCTGACAGCACCTGTTTCGTGGGTTGTTATGTGCCTGCAAGTGTTGTTGTGAAGCGAGTTTTGTTTCCTCTGTTGAGATACAAACTCTCACCACAGCTGGTAGGTAACTTCTCCCTCAAAGTTTACGCCTTTAAATGTCGCAACTAAGTGAGATGCTGGAAGGGCATAATTAGTTAGTATTTGTTTTACATTTTCATTAGTTTTTAATATAAAAAGATGGGATGAACGGCCTGGTGAACCAGTGGTCAAGGCATGTGTCTGCAAATCGTAAGGTACCCGGTTCGAATCTCTGTCTCGGCGGCGATTTTCATAAGCCCTTATCCCGACCGTCACCTCTGGCACAGCTTACTGTGTAATGCGAAGTGCACCATAACGCTTGCGTGGTTCGGATTCCACATTAAACTGTAGGTACACACTTTATCATTATTCTTGACCGCCGCTGAAAAATTCTATCACCCTTATCTTGCACAATCCTACATCTATGTCATCCTAAGAACCAGTAACGCAATTCTGGCTCGCCGGTATTGCGTTACTGTTTCCTGGGATGACATTGATGTAGGATTGTGCAAGATAATTGTGATAGACTTTTTCAGCGGTGGCCAAGAATAATGATAAAGTGTGTAGCCTCTAAGGCTAAAAAACCCTTGTTTAACACAGATGTCTACACATATACAGCAATTTCAAGCCAAACAAAGGCCTAACGTGGTCCTAGGTGTCCCAAACATGCATACAAAAGGACGGGATGTTAAATGATACACGAATAATACATTTGAGTGTATGAGGCAATGTTGACAGAAACTACAGGTCCGGTGTAAGACAATGTTAGAAGGAAGTGTATGGTATTTTTAATTTCAAACCCTTCGGATTGTTAACATAATAACTCAAAATTTTATTTATTTTCATTTACTATATTTTCGGTATGTTTTCTAAATGAAGACAGGCCCATTCAGAGAAGTCTTGTTAGCGACAAAATCCATGAAGGCAAATGGCTGATAGTGATTAGGAATGTTGTTCACGTCGATTTGTCGGCAATAAATCTCAAAGGTGACGTATTACAAATAAAACGTTTTAAAACGATTTGCTGAGGACGAGTCAAAGATTGATTTGGCATAATCCCACCCTAGGGAATTTTAAAACTGCTTGATCATAAACGTCAGGTACCACTCGGCGAATTAATTTCAGGTATAACGCTGCAGTCACGTTTCTAGGATAGTTTGGTGCCGATAACTATTGAAATTTCCAGCTGTTGGCATTACAAGTAATTGCAAACAAGAAGTGAATTGAATCATATTTGGTCAAAGTGCACGACGAGTTTGAAAAGCTGGCAGAGTAATTGCTGTAACAGGAGCGCAAATACGATACTGTATCAATTACACTTTACGAGCATTCACCTACATGCACACTGAACAACAAACTTTTCTTTACAATATACACTCATGTTTTCGGAAATATGCTTCTCTCTTATTGAGCATTTTCCTTTCATCTCGGTCTTTATTTCTAGTTGACTAGCCCATCTTATTCAAATTGAAAGAAAATGGATATTTAAAGAAATTGTGTATTGAAATAAATTTTATATTGTCTCCTTAAATTGTTAGAGGAGTATGTGTCGTTATATTATACTTGAAATGGTCCATTACAATATTTTCAGGAACGCATACACACTGTTTGGAACTATTGGTCTTAAGTTTTCTTCTGTCATAAAATTGAAAGGAATTTTAGATATTATGACGCATTTCTCGATATCAAGTACTAGATTGAGGACTGACTTAATTCCGTGTGGTCGTAATGACCTAGTGACCGGGTTTCTATTTGCTGCGCATTCCGCCCCTGTCGTAACCGTCTTAACCTAACCCGGCAATCCTGCCGGGTAAAGGGGGCCTACAGTTTAACGTAGAATCAGAACCATGGATGTATTCTGATGTACTTCACATTACATTACAAGCTGTGTCAGAGGTGATGGTCGGGTTAGGTGCCAGTGAAAATCCCCGCCGAGATAGTGATTCGAAGCTGGGACCTTCCGGTCTCCAGTCAGACGCCTTAACCACAGAGCCACGAGACCGCTCAAGGACTGAATGTAAAGACTGAGAGGCCTACAGGTATTGAGCACCTTGGATTTCCTTGAGTCTGAATAACAATCTGTCATATTCTGTTTAAGGTTGCGTGTGAAGGCTAAATTATACGAGGGAAATGATTTTATTTCAACAACAGAATTATAATTACTTTCCAAAATACATGAAAAGAAAAAGTGATTTCATAGTTGTGTGATACAAAGAAAGAAACGGCGACCGATGCAGTATAACGAGCTCACAGTGACTGCTTGTATCAACGTAGACAATTTCGCGTATACTCGCCTAACATGAATTTGGACCATGGTGTTTCTAAGAGTGGCACATGGCTTTTAAATTCCAAGGAAGATGAATAGATTTCAAACGATGTACTCACCAGACTATTGCGAATATTAATCACTCACCATCATCGTTGAAGAAACCAATAACAATTTATTTTCTTATTGTTTGTAAGGATACTGGTGCATTTATTGAAGTAAACTTTCTTTCCGATCATTAGACAGAGAGCAATCTCATTTAACCATGTAACGGAAATGTGTTGCATATCATCTAATTGAAATTCACTATTCAAAGAAGTGACTTCGGGATCAGAGATGACATTGAACGCAATATTTGCTGGTTGGTTCGTTTTTACAAATTAAGCTAATTTTAATGTTAATAAAATTTAGGTGATACAAAAAAGACAGCTTATCGAAACAACTACACCTACTTGCATCCTTTCAACTTTTATCACAAAAATAGATTTTAAATCAGTCGTGTAGTCTTAACAACGTATTATGTACTTCTTCTCTTGTGTAGTCTAAAATTTTACGGTGTTAATTTTTGTTTGCAATTAGAATGTTTTAATATCTTTGCTACAAGTATTTAGTATCTTTAATCACACTGAATCCAAATGTTCTGAATAACAGATTCCGCCAAAAAACTTGAAATTTGTTCTAGAAAAATAAAAGTTTCCTTTCAGTTGAAATAACTCAGTAATCGCAATCCATTCCATAAACGTTGTTCGCAAAAATTCTATTTAAATTCATCTCCAATATTTTTCAGATGCCACAGAATGTTCTCAATTTATCGTGTTAACGTATACATTCAAGAATCGTGATTGATGACAACAATGTTTCTCGACACGTCTATTAAATATTTCCTGGGTCTTATACATCAGCAATGGACAATGGAACCATAAGGTATATCAAAGTCTGAAAGATTTCCTATCGGGTCGTCCATTTTTCAGGATGTATCAATATCATTTTCCACTCACCTCTACAGATTGCATGTGTTGTAACAAGTCGGCGTTACCATATAATCAGTCTAGAGTTCCTGGCTATTAGAACCTTAGAAGCGTAGGTAACCAGCATTCTTTCCGTTGGTGTATTAATTAATATCTGACCGCTGCCTCCATGTCTCTGTGAGCCAATGTCGATTTTTTTTATCTGGCAGTTCGCAAAATTTGATGATTCTATACGGTTATTTTGTCGCTACCCGGAACATTTTTTACTCTCATTCGATCGGATGTAAATGGAGATCCGGACAGTTGTAATGGATCATTTTTGACCTTGTTGACATTTTCAGGATCCTCGGATGGTTTAGGATCAATGTTTTATTTGTTGTCACAATTTCTAACACCCTACCAATTTGCAAAATATTAAAGTAATCTGTTAGTTGCAGACTGCTAAATACATATCAGAATTTTACCCTTTAGGTGTGTACCACTGATGGCATGCAAAAGTCAACTAGGTATACAATAACGCAATACTGGCTTGCCAGTATTGCGTTAATGTTTCCTGGTATGACATTGATGTCAGATTGTGCAAAATAAGAGTGATAGAATAATTTAGCGGCGGCCAAATTTATTGTTAAAGTGTGTACATATGAGCACTTTTCGTAGCAAATTACATTATATTTTGCGATGATCCTCGCCAAAGTGTTCAATTTTTCCCGTTCAAACCGTTTTCGCCCTTGGGGTCCGTCACAGGTCACTCAATTTAAAAATTAAAATCACATATGTTGGCGAATAACATACTACATCAGCATGCAAACTTTTAACTGAATATATATTTTTTTCCCAAAAGCTAAACAAATGTTTTGACCATTTCCATCCACATGGGGTGATTTAAGATCAAACTTTTATCATAAATTTCAAGTCATATCCAATATATACACTCCTGGAAATTGAAATAAGAACACATTGACGCCGGTGTGTAAGACCCACCATACTTGCTCCGGACACTACGAGAGGGCTGTACATGCAATGATCAAACGTACGGCACAGCGGACACACCAGGAACAGCAGTGTTGGCCGTCGAAGGGCGCTAGCTGCGCAGCGGTTGGGCACCGCCACAGTCAGTGTCAGCCAGTTTGCCGTGGCATACGGAGCTCCATCTCAGTCTTTAACACTGGTAGCATGCCGCGACAGCGTGTACGTGAACCGTATGTGCAGTTGACGGACTTTGAGCGAGGGTGTATAGTGGGCATGCGGGAGGCCGGGTGGACGTACCGCCGAATTGCTCAACATGTGGGGCGCGAGGTCTCCACAGTACATCGATGTTGTCGCCAGTGGTCGGCGGAAGGTGCACGTGCCCGACGACCTGGGTCTGGACAGCAGCAACGCACGGACGCACGCCAAGACCGTCGCATCCTACGCAGTGCCGTAGGGGACCGCACCGCCACTTCCCGGCAAATTAGGGACACTGTTTCTCCTGGGGTATCAGAGAGGACCATTCGCAACCGTCTCCATGAAGCTGGGCTACGGTCCCGCGCACCGTTAGGTCGTCTTCCGCTCACGCCCCAACATCGTGCAGCCCGCCTCCAGTGGTGTTGCGACAGGCGTGTATGGAGGGACTTGTCGTCTTCAGTGATGAGAGTCGCTTCTGCCTTGGTGCCAATGATGGTCGTATGCGTGTTTGGCGCCGTGCAGGTGAGTGCCACAATCAGAACTGCATAAGACCGAGGCACACAGGGGCAACACCCGGCATCATGGTGTGGGGAGCGATCTCCTACACTGGCCGTACACCTCTGGTGATCGTCGAGGGGACACTGAACAGTGCACGGTATATTCAAACCGTCATCGAACCCATCGTTCTACCATTCCTAGACCGGCAAGGGAACATGCTGTTCCAACAGGACAATGCACGTCCACATGTATCCTGTGCCACCCAACGTGCTCTAGAAGGTGTAAGTCAACTACCCTGGCCAGCGAGATCTCCGGATCTGTCCCCCATTGAGCATGTTTGGGACTGGATGAAACGTCGTCTCACGCGGTCTGCACGTCCAGCACGAACGCTGGTCCAGCTGAGGCGCCAGGTGGAAATGGCTTGGCATGCCGTTCCACAGGACTACATCCAGAACCTCTACGATCGTCTCCATGGGAGAACTGCAGCCTGCATTGCTGCGAAAGGAGGATATACACGGTACTAGTGCCGACATTGTGCATGCTCTGTTGCCTGTGTCTATTTGCCTATGGTTCTGTCTGTGTGATCATGTGTTGTATCTGACCCCAGGAATGTGTATATAAAGTTTCCCATTCCTGGGACAATGAATTCACGGTGTTCTTATTTCAATTTCCAGGAGTGTATTTAAAATATCAAAAGGAATTTGTCAAGTACTTATTTAAAAAAATAGCTGGTTCAAGATAAGAAATATGTGAATTCACCACCGTTATCTGTAATGTTGTTTTTTTCGGATATATATAACAATAATAATAATAATTGTGTTGTATGTGATGGAGCACATGCTCCGTTGGAAACTTCCTACAAATCCACTTATGCGTATCACGAATTTTCAATTTTGATTCTCTTGCCATGTTGTATTGTAGCACATGATTTTTCAAAAAGTATTAAAATGAGTGGTACTTGAGTAATTGCAAATGAACTTCATTTTATGGTTTATCATCACGTTACTGTCAAATATCATATTAAATTTTGTTTCATTTGCTATTAATATGGTTTATCCTCAAGTTGCTGTTAAATATCATATTAAATTTTGTTTCATTTTATTAATATTATTACTTATTTTTTGTTATTTTTGACCCAAACTGCACAGTAGAATATAAATTAAATTATTATTATAAGAATATTCAGGAAATATTGACTACTAGCCTCGTACCCGCGACTTCGTACGCGTGGATTAAGAATTTTTTTTTTGCCAGAATTAAATATAGAAAGTTGTAGGTAACGAAGGATTGGTCCCAAACAATATCGAGTCGGCATAATATGACAGGGAAGCTATCACTATATCATTCTACCGTCGAACCTGCCTCTTGAAGAGAATCAATTTCCAACATATTTCTGTCACTATTCGATAAGATCTCAAAATTTCGTGACTACAACTGTTAATCATAATGGAAAAATATCCCAATATGATACGTAAAATTCTATTGGGAGACCATCAAGACCAGGTGATTTCATTCTCGGACTCCGTTGAATTGCGTTTTTTATTTCTTCTTCCGAGATTTCTTCATTCAGCATTCCGTTCTCTTGTTCTGTTATTACTGGGTTTATGTGACGTAACAGACTGCTGACTTCTTCATTATCGATTGCCTCTTCAGTGTATAATTCAGAGAGATACTTTTTTATTTCTATCTCTATTCCTTTTTGGTTGGTAATGATACATCCCTCTTCTGATTTTAACTCCGTCACGAGTTTCCTGTTTGCTTGATGTCTTTCTTTTATGAGATGAAATGTTGAAGTTATTTCTTCTTGTTGAAAGGATCCAGTTTTAGCTCGTATCTGGTAACCTATTAGTTTTTTTCTAGTTATATTTGTTATTCTGGCCTTGGTATGTTTTATTTTTCTCATATTTTGGATGCTATCTACGTCGTTGGTGCACAGTTCTCTTAGGACCATGAAAAGGAATTCTTTTGTTTTGTTTTCCCATTTCTTCAAGCATCTGCTGAAGTTTATCAATGTATTTCTGAGGCGTGGCTTTGCACACTGTAACCACCATTGGATAGTTGTATTGTACTTGTTTTTTTGTTTCTTGCATTGATTCCAAGTATTATTGACTATCTGTTCCAATTCTTTCTCATTTAGGATGGAGGTGTTTAATTTCCAGTATCCTCTGTTTCTAAAGATTTCTTGGCGCCGCAATTTTATTTTGCAATGATATGCACTGTGGTCCGAAAAAGCTACTGGCCATATCTCGACTGATGTTACTTCACTCGATATGTCCGGTGAAATATAAATTCTATCTAATCTACTTGCTGTACTCTCAGTTATAAATGTAAACCCGGGAATTTGCCCGTTTCTTATTTCCCAACTGTCTAACAAACTTAGTTTATTTATTAGGTACTCGAGTTCCTGGCATTTGTTAAAATTAGGGTACTGATCTTTTTGAGATAAAACGCAATTAAAATCTCCTGCAAGTATGAGACTTTCACAGGTGTTTGTCAGAAGCTGAGTTATCTCTGTTTTATAAAACTGTTTCCTACTTTCTCTATTCTGATTTCCAGAGGGAGCATAGATGTTTATTACACGTGTTCCTGCTATTGTGCAGGCTAATCCTCTTCCATTGTCTAAAATCTCAACATCTTTGATTTGAATACCCTCTTTCGTTAGAATTTCAGTCCCTAGACCATGGTCGTAACCAGGATTCTTCAGTTCATTGTATCCGGTGACATTCAGTGCACCTTCCCAGGCAACTTCCTGTAAGAGCGCTATATCAACAGATGCCGCCCATAGATATTCTTTGAGGCATTGTATTTTAGTTTGGTTCTTTATTCCGTTTAGATTTAGGGTTGACACACAGTATGTCTGAGTGGGCGTTGTTGCACTACGGTCTGCCATTTAGATCAAATGTTGTCACACAAGGTTGAAAACGAGACAGTTATTTTTTTTTTTTTCTTCCCTTTCACGTTTATTTAATAACATTTATAATCTTGCTTTTGCCTCTTATTTGCTTGACTTATCTTCTTCCTCAGTGTCATTTAAGTCGTCCGACCAAAGAATTTTATTGTTCCCGCGGTCATTTCCCATTTCAACTATCTCGCTGGTCTTGTTTTCATAGTTGTTGTCTTCCTTATTGGAGTTGGCGCTTTGGGGCATTTCTTCATCAATTGTCTCCATTTGTAAGGTGGTTACTTTCCTGGATTTTTCAGCTAATTCTTTCGCTATCAAATCTACTCCCCTCTTATCAAGTCTCAGTCTTTTGGTATTTGGTGTATTTTCGTGCTTGCGTTCTTCCATGGGCATAATTTCTTTTTTCTCAGATGATGGCACTGTCACAGGATGTTGTTTAGCATTTTTTATAATTTCTTTTTTCTCAGTTGGTGATATTTCCAGTAAATGTAGATTAGAAGTTTGGTTATTATCTTGTCCAGTTGGATAGTTTGCTTCTTTTTCCTTCGGGGGTTCATCAGGTACTGCGTTATTATAAGGATTCTCTATTTCCATCATGATGTTGGTGGCGTCATCTGTTTCCATGCTGAGAGTAGGTTCATCATTTCTATGTACACTGGTTGATTGATTACTGTTTGCCACGCTAGCGTATGATGCTTTTAAAAGTTCGCCTCTGAAAGCTGTATCAGGGACCAAGCGCTCAGATGGTAGCTGCAGGGGTTTCTTCCTGGTGCATTCAGCCTTGAGGTGTTCGTTTGAGTTGCATATGACACACGTACGTGGTTGTCCGTCGTAAATAACGAGTGCTTTAAATCCGGCAATATCTACATACGATGGTACGTGGCACTTCAGATCTATTTTCACAGTTCTAATACCACTATCTACGACAAATCTTTTGCTACCGTATCTTTTATCGGAGGTTACACTCAAAATTGTACCAAATTTATCCAAAGCTTTTCGTATTATGTCTGTATTAATTTCAAAGGGCACATTATGGATTTTTACATGTCTTATTCCCAGGCCTGCATGTGATATGGAAACGGTGCTTACCTCGCCATTGGTGTGTACAAATTTTCTTTCTCCGTTGGTTTCCTTCAGTATTCGCAAACACTCTTCTTCATTTCGTAGCTTGACGTATATCACATTGGCCAGGAAATCCACCTGGATACCATGTACACTTTCTTCTCGTAATCCTATTTCACTATATAACCACTCATCGATTTCAACTGCTTTAGGACGCATATATCCATACCCAAAGGAGAACTTTAGCGTTGATTTTCGTATGAATTGATTCACTTCCATATTTGTTGGTTTTCACTATACTTTGCTTTTATTTACTCTGCAGGCACTTGTCACACGACACAGCAGGAAAAGTGTGATGCGACCGCTCGCTACGGCAGGTCGCGAGCGACTGCCACTGAGCTGCCAGTTCACTACACGGAAACAGGGTCTGGCGACGTCCACATCCAACGTGTATGTCTATCGCCGTATTTCGAAGTTATGAGACAACATGTGTTATTTATACAGATAATATTTCAACCAAATGTAGACAGTATTTTTCTCCTTGTTTCAAAGGATAAGTGTGCAAAGTTTCATCGAGATCGGATAAAAACTGTGGATTTGTATGAAGAACAAACAAACCAAGAAAACAAACCAACCAACAAACAAACAAACAAACATACATTCATCTTTATATATAAAGATTATGTATGATGCCTCGAAGATTGACGAACGGAAACTGTGAGTTTGAGGCAAAACAGTGGTTTCCGTCTCGGTTACGGTGAGGGGTGGAACATGTGAACGCTTGTTGGTTGTCTGCTACCACTGTCAGCAAACAAAAAAAAAAAAAAAAAAAAAGAAAAATTAGAACCGAAAAAATTGTAAACATCCCGTGAGAGGAGATATTTGTTATAATAGCAAGAACGTACGGTAGTGTACTCATAGCCCGCTAGAAATTGCAATGAATAACATTGCTCTACTACCCACGAGCGGCGTTTTAATTTATTTTTTCCAACGTGGCAGTAACTGTGATCAACCTACAGCTACAATAAAAAATCTTCTTAAAGATGTCACTGTATTATACTGGCTATTCATATTGCATACAAGACTGGAGAATAATTAGGCGATATTTATCCGTTGCTAATAGTAATCAATTATGACGTAACAGTATGGGAGCTGTGTAAGCGCAGGACTACAAGATCCATCAGTGTTATGTCACATCTGTAAAAATGGTGGATGTATGAGGCCTGCCAATTGTTTCCAGTTCAAAAAGTGCGAAAAACACTTTGGAATTATTCTTCACTTGGCGTAGCATTTTTTTTTTATGTATGTAATAAAATATTGAGGTACACACATTTTTTTTATTCATATTTTTTGTGAAAATTGCTAATGGAATCTTACTGGGCCATTTAACAAAAGTAGTCTCGTTTCGCACCCCTGGAGTAATTCTGTTGTTATATTTTAGAAGGCAATTCAATGGGCCTTGCACCTTAGCGCTGCCTGTGAGTTGAGACTGCCTTTGTTTGTGTCTCCTTCTAATTTCCCTTTTAACTTGCTCCCCGACCGAGAGAGCAGGCAGGGGTCGCGGGTATGCGCGTGAGATGTACAGCTGACGCTCACCGATAACAATGCCAAAAAAGAGCCAGCATCCAGCACTCAGCATTCCCTCCGCTAATGGAAAGAGCGCGGCCCGCTTCGCGCCCCACTGTGCCCACCTAATGCCCTCTTCGTCCCCTCCCTCTGACCCATCACCGCAAACTTCAACCCATTTCCATCACAGAGTTCCGCGGGACACGACGAAGTGATCATCTAGAGCGCACGAAAATTACCTCATTTATTCACTGGAGTTCTTGGAGTATAGCCACGGGATGCGTTCACTAACGTTACGAGTGAGTTCGATTACATATTTAGCAAATCACATCTTTTTTCGTTAATGTATCGAAATAACTGCTAGAAGTGATTCTATCTCGTATTATGTTTCTTTTATTCCAGACTTTTATCTCTGCCAATTTTTTCTAAACAGCAACTTTCATTACAGCTCTGGTTGTCAAGTGAAAAATATAAAAAAAAATAATTAAAAAGCATTCCTCACTTACGAGAATATGTGTGGAAAAAAATTCTGTATACCTTATGTATAGGTTTATAATCCTTTACGTATTTTTTTATTTTTTTTTAAATATATTCTGTACTTGTTTCACCGTACGTTCGTGGTAAGCAAAGTGCAACAGAATTTTATCAAATACGGTATTTTTCAAACAATATTTTTCTGTCCTTACTGTCGGCATTGAAGAAAGTAGAGAGGAGGAGCGTTTAAACTTTCCGAGCATTGGGTGATCTGTACACCAAATTTGTTTTTATTCTTAATTTTTTTATTCTATACCCGCCAAAATTCCAAGCCTAATGTTCGCATTTGGAATACCATTCAGCTTCTTTTGATTTCCGTATATAAAAAGAGAAATCTCTGAACAAAAATAGTCAAATCTGAAGAGAGGTTGATTTGAAAACATAATATTTGATTGTAATAACATATTGACAGAACTTAAGGAACTCGCTTGAGAAATACTGAAACACTGAGTATCCAACTTTCATATGAACAATTTTTCAAAATGTGCATCTGCTACGGTGGCAACGAATGGTCATAAAAAATGGAAAAACCATTCAGGAATGTTTGTAACAGCCGCATGATAAAGCTGAAAAAAGAAAATAAACAGAGCACTGATCTGTAGACAGCTCTCTCGGTGGATAACCGAAGTGTGAAAGAAGCGCTGAGCAGTAAATAAGCACGGCGGGGTCTCGCCACAGGGCAGAGCCCTGCCTGAAGGGCAAATGGCGCGTAATGCGGCAGTTAGGCGCCGCCCACCGCAATGAATAACGCATGCCACCCGCTCCACGCCGCCGGGCTTCTTCCACGACTAATCTCCTCTGACACTTAGGTCAAGCCACGGCAGATTAACACGCGGCTCCAAGTCCATTCAGGGTGTTGCCAACATTCTCTGAACAAAAGTATTCAAATCTGAAGCGAAGTTTTAGTCCATCAGTTACATACGATGGGATGATTTAAACCATAAGTCATCCTCCTTTCGTAAGATAAAATAGCCATGATTGAGTGAAATTACAATAGTTGTAAGATCAATCGTTTGATAAAATAGTTTGTTAAAATTGTTGTTAGTTTTTAATAGTTTTTTTGAGTCAATAAGTTTCATTTACGTTCACCTACCGAAACAACAGTTTTACAATTTATTCTAATGAAACGCTAATCTCAGTCACAGTGTAGCTATATCTGTCACGCTGTGGCGTCACACTTTCCGCCTTCGCTATCCAACTTGCAACGGTCAGATACTACATAGTAGAGGTTTTGAGCGTTATTTAATAACATTTCTATTTTGTTCAGCTTTAGCAAAGAAATTAATTGGCAAAATACTGAAAGAAAAGTAATTATTTTGTTTATTTATATCAGTTCGAAACATATGAGCTAGATAAATTCTTAATCCATGGATATGTAAGATATAAATGATTTTTTTATTTTTTTTTCGGGCAACATTGTTAGCAGAAGTTTTGATTAGATTGACATTTATCCTGGATCGGATTGACAACTGGCATTTGATATTACAGCTGAAGGTGTAAGTAATCTCAGCTTTTTAGGAAATAATTTGTTTTCATGAGCGCTACGTAACTTTGCTCGAATAAAAATAGTTCCTCACCGATCGCGATGTATGCGGCCTGGAGAAGGATTAAAACTTTTATTCCACGCAGAACATAAGTTGCTAAGATTTATTTTTAATTTCATTTGCCTTCACTTACGCCATATTACAGCCATATTCAACTGTATAAGCCATTCAAACGTTGTAATATGTATGTGAATCACGAAATAGAAAGATGCAATAACTTGTGAAGTTTTCAGATCAAGTTTATATCATTATACAGTGAATGTAGTGATTCACGTGTGATGAAAGCTTAGATTTTCTGTCGGTTAAATTTGAGGAATTTGTGATTAGATCGAAAGGAAACCTGAGCTAGGATGAAAACGAACTTTTTGTTACAGCGTAACGCACGAAAAGCTGCGTTGAGCGTAATTTTATAACAATTAAGGATAACAACTTAAAACTTTAAACTACAGAGTAAGGTACGAGACATAGCGCTGAGCGTTGTTTTATAACAATCAAGCAACTACGAATAAAGTATTTGCTAGAACACTTCATCCAACCTGTCGTTTCAGAAGAGCTTTGAGTCTAGTATAGTATACGAAGAAACCAATTAAGAATACAACGTACTGTACATACAGTGTCCCTTCCATACATTACTTCCATGCCTCATCACCAATATACGCCTTGTACACTTCCATGACCCTCCTCACCCTCCTCCTGTCCTCCAATGAATCACATTCCAGCTCTTTTATCTGTCAGACTTTGTATATCATTTTGAAGAAAATCGTTGTTCAGACAAGAATTGTTCGAGAAACTTGGAAAAGAGATGATTGTTGTTCACATGTGCATCAATTTACAATCAGAACAAAATTTGGTGCATTATCTGATGATTCTAATTATATTTCGGTTTGGCCTTTACAATACATGAATGAGTTGATTAGTACCTGTGCTGATATAAAAATGAACGCACTTAGTCAATGAAATTTGTTGTCCAATAAATTGTGGTAACTTTTAAAATAAAAATCATTAGCCCATTTAAATATAATTATTTTCGCACTAATTAATTTAAGGAAATATTAGTTTATTTGACGGTCAGCGATTCAAGATTAGCATTTGCATTAATTTATATTATGACATAGCTCCTCTCGGAAAAAAATAATGTTAGGATATAGAAGTTTTAATTAAGCTTGGTAAGAAATTAAAATGTTACCATCACGAGATGAGGAAAGGCAAATAGTATTAGTTCGGCGTTCTTAAAGTGCTGTTTTCGCAGTTATACTGCACATTGCGATTGCCAAATCTCTCTCTATATCGCATTTTTTGTTTGTTTGTTTCAGGACCTCGTAAAAAACTACTGACCGGATTCTGATGAGGCTTTCACAGTTTGAAAACATAGAAACTGACTTAAACTCTGCGGTTTGTCTTACCACTTTACGTGATCTAGCAAAGGAACAGGAAATGACAAACTGTTATTATTCTTTAAAAAGAAATTGTGCCGTTTTTAATTAATATCTTTTAGTTTGCAAGGAGAGAACTTTAACGTGGACATGGGAACAGTATGACATCCCAGGTATTCCACGTCAAGAAGGTTTATTTTGATAAGTCTTCGTTTATGAACAATCGAATGTTAAAAGCCGCAAGTTAAAAATGGTTGATTGTCTTTCTGTAGAAAAGATGTGAAATAATAATTGCCGAATAACCACGCGTATTAAGGCATCGTTTTCCTAAGGTAAGGATTACAGATTCAAATCGCACCTGATATTTTTTCTTTTTTGTGTTCTTTCATTTCCCTGTCTATACTATAAAAAATTATTTCTACAAAAAATCACCTAAATATCAACACATTTTTACGTCATAATGCTCATTTAGTTAACTTTTCTGTAAATTTTTAACAGTAGTTTTTCAATTTAGGAAAGTATTTTCTGTTCTTTTTCTGTTTTCTTATTTTCTCACTGTGACAGTTATTCCATTCTTTTCGCATCGTACAGAATACGTAAAACATATCCTCTGTTGCAAAGATGCTATACTAGACACCAAAGAAATCATTATTTATCTAATTGTTACTCAATTACTCAGAAAAAAACTTAAATGGTAAGGACGAAATTTGTTAGACGGGTATTTCACATTCCGTTAGTATAATTTTTTAATCTCCTGAGTACATAAGATGTTAATTGTAATTTACATCTATAGAAAGTAATTAAGCAATGATTATTAGTTTATAAGGATGTCCGTAGAGGAGGTTACTTTGATTTTAAAATAATTGCAAATTCGAGGCAGTCTGGGTGCTAACTGGATAAAAGTGATCCTATGATGAATGTTCCGAGTTCGTATCGTTCTACAACCAGGAATTAATATGGACTAATTTTGAAAGATAATTACATTTATAATGTTGTTGACTTTGACTTTTCAAATAAGGGATATTCGATTTGCCCTTTTCATTAGTCTGGATGATCTACGCCTTTACGTTTACGTAACTTTAAATTTTTATTTCTTCAGGTTTTGAAATATGAAACTACAAAATAGCAATAAAGTATAATTCAAACCTTTCACAGATCTCTACAAACTCCTTCATAAGAAAAAACTTAAGACGGAAGAAACTGCCCATATAATATTATTTTAGCTTTCTTTGCTAGACGTCTTGCGGTTTGTACTGCCAAGGTTTTGTTGCTGCCTGGGATTAACAACAGATCAGAAAATAAATTTGGCTAAAAGGGATGTAGCAGGAAGGTGCTAGAGTTTAGAAAATGAGAACTGGAAATAAATAATAATTCCATTCCAATAGGTTGTGACCTAATTACTCACAACGAGAGGTGGATAGCAAATAAAAATAAACAAATAACCATAATTTTATAACGAGTACGGATGGTTGTCATTATAGATTTAATTTGCAGTCTGACGTTAGGGCATTTAGTTCCCAAGTCTGATGAATCCTCACTCACTGGGCTAGATTAATCGCACTGCTGTGTATAGAACCTCAGCATCTTAAATATGATTGTTAGCAGTAATTAGTAACAATATAATAATATCAATAGGAGCAATAGTAATAATTAATAATAGAATCAGTAACAGAAATTTGAATGATTATTAATAGTATAAGCTGGTTACTACTCAATTTTTGAATGTTTTAAATTATATATTACATGTACTGGAAGATATGGCGTTCCTCCTTTAGGTGATTGATCCCACTCTATTCGTGAGGGTATTGTTATTATTTACAGGAATTAGGCCCTATTAGAAACTACGTATTTGCAACCGTTCAAGACTCGATTGTGAACTGACACGCTGAAATGTAATAAGCTTTGTAACACAGTAGTGTGCAAGCATTGACAGAATTTTGTTAATATTAAATTTTGTTGTCAATAAAATAATTTATGTCACAGTTATTGAATTAAAAAGCTGTCATTAGGGTTAATACCAAGCTAAATATTTCTAATCGCCTATTATCGAACCGGTTAAAAATATTAATGCGGTGTAGTAGTAATCTTTCCCTGAATCACTCGTGTATGTTGTTCAATTTTTCCAATTTAGCTGAAATGAATTGTTTATAAAAACATTGATGAGCGGTTAAATAGCATAAGTAAGAAAGCCGGAAATACTTGCGCAGAAATTGGCTGCCTAAGACATATTACATTTAAAAGATTATTTTAGCCGTTCCTCAGGTCGACAAGTGTTATGAGGGCCAGTCAAAATACAACTGTTGAATAAAACGATTATTTCAACAATAAAAAACAAAACACACGCTCCCTGCTAGAGCTGTCTGAGATCCGGACTTCGTACTAGATGGTTTTTTGTGCCATAAGCTTAAAATCAACTCCTATTTCTCTCTTTCAGATGTATACTCATTGGATTAATACAATACATTGTGTGTCACCGACTACAATTCAGTCAAACAGTTTTTATTTGTTTCGTGCAGCATAAGGGAAACACTCATTTTATTAAAAAATTGTAATTTTGTAGTAACCCTGCCAGCTTATTAATAAGAGCAGACAGAGTAACTTCCACTGGAGCCATGGATAAGGATCGATCATAGAAGATCGACCATTGTTCTGATACGAATATTCGTCATAGGTTCCTACTGCAACACCTGACAGGTTATATGGCTGAGTACATTCAGATATTAACAGTGAGGAAGCTAGGATAAATTACGGTAAACGGCAATTACCTATTTACATGAGCAATGACTGATGGCATACGTGAATATTTACATTGTTCAATTGGCGTTTGAATAAAACAGTATTATAGATGGGGTCAAGGACTAGGCGAGCATGTAACTGATGGGTGCCTCACAGCCCAAATTAACTGGAATATTGATAATATCTCTATAAGACTATGCCCCCATAATATGCCCAAATTCATGTATCTCCGATTATCCACACCCAGCTATCACAGCAGAGCTCACCTTAGTAGCAGACGCCAGGCATTATCTTCTTCTCCGCAACCACCGCCTCGGCGGCGCCGACGCATCCCGACGCCCTCGGCGTCGATGTGGTACGCTGAAAGACTTCGTAGAGAGACCGACAGACCCCTGCTCCAAGGGTTTAAATAGATACTCCCTCTTCCTATCATCACTGTGTCGAGAGGGCAATACTCCTCGCTAACCTGATGTATGAAGTCATTTTACCAGCTTGCAGTAATGACAGGCAACTAGCATGCTGATATGCGTGCTACTTCTCATGTCATAGCTCCTATTGCTTAACTTTTTCATTCTCGCCCACCCTGGATACTGACTTGAATATTAATTTAAAGCTCTTAGGCCTAGATCACTACAATATACATAGTTTGAGGTACACTGAAAAATCAATATTGTTTCGTGAAGATCACCTGAAATTCAAAAATAGAATCTTGGTAAGTAAATGAATTAACAGCCAATAAAGATTTTCATCATGTCTGTGTTACATATACATCTCTGACAGCATGCCCATAGAAATTAAAGTCTACTTCGCTCAATAAATAAAATGTATCATTTGAATACACGATGCCAAATGAAACACTGTATGTACCAGTGCACTGTCATAAGTTGTACTAGGGCATTCGAACGATGCAGGGTATATATAGGTAGGTGACATTCCATGTGACTATGAACCTAAATGTACGTCAGAAATGATAGGTATCACCTATGTTGGTAACAGGAATTTTTTCTATAATGGTTTCTAAGGAAAAACGAATAGCAATTAATCATTATATTTTCTACTGTTATTTTTCGTAATGTGGGTAAACTTTCTGTGATTAGATTTTCGGAGCGTTTGGCTATGATGTTTTTAAATAACTGTATTTGATTTAGAATGATGGAAAATTATATTCAGATTAAAAAGTTTCTAAGTAAAGTATTATTTCAAAAATTAATAAATATAATATATTTGTTTGATGTATTTCGTTATTACCTAGGTTTAGTGTAAACGTTCTCTGAGGTTTAATAAACTTCTGTGTTTGTAATCTTCTGTCAAAGAAAATTTTAAGTTATAACTTGATTCAAGAAGCTTCTGTAAAGCATAGAGCCTAAACATCGGATGCTCTTAACCTTTCATGAATTTCTGCATTAGTCGTCGTAAATACACAAAAAACAACACATTACTTTAAACGAATATCGCATTAAAATTTTTGTATCTCTGCCTCCCATTTTAATTTTTGCCTCTGCTATACAACAGAAAATATCTTTTTAGTTGGCATCACAGTTACACTTTATTCCAACAATGTAAGTGCAAATAAAATAAAATTCTGTTATTTAGTTGAAATGTTTCTTTTACCGATATAAGCCCAAAAAAGTAAATTCAGTTATTAATATTGAATTTCCTTGTTAGCCAAGCAGCGCTGTGGTGGCGGCAAGTGTAAATAAAAGTTCGGGTATCATCGGAGTAGCCGAAGGTTTCCGAGTTATCGAGGTCACGTCGGGCCTCCAGTTTCAACGCATTACAACATTCTATCAAAGTGGATTAAAACCTGTGAATTTGGATTAAGTATCAAGAGGTACCTGTGTAGAATTCGTAACACATATTTTGTCTGATACGATGAACTTTTGTGTTCATTATGTGTATATGGAGAGCAGTCGCGGATCTAGGAATTTTCCGAACCGGGGCAAAAACTGTAAGATTATCTCCCCTTCTATTATTATTTTGCTGTCCCCATTGTTGCCACCCTGAGTGTCTCTGCCTTGATTGTCACTACTCCCAAAACAGATAAAAAGATCGCCGCGACTTAAATTCCGCCCGGGACAAGCGTTCCGGTATGTCCTTCGCCCCTCTAGATCCGGCACTGATGAAAAGTAATCAATTCCATTTGCATTCAGCTTGCACCTAATACATATGAAGCAGTCACTATGAAGAGTCTGACCTTACCTCTGGGAGCATGTTGCAGGTATGTGAGTGATTGTCGTTAGGTAGGGATAGTGAGCGGCGCCGGCAGTGGTGCAGACATTAACTGAGGGAAGCAGTGCTGAGGCAGGACCTCCGGTTCGCGTGCTGCTCGGCGGTCGTGAATTAAATTAGCAGCCGGCCTGCCTGCCAAGCGGGCGAGATACCGGGGTGCCAGCACACTCTAGACACTGTACATCAGCTGGAGCTCCCTGGTTTCAAGTCCACCCTCAGCGAACAGCGATTTAAATCCAACACAGTTTCAAAACGGAAAGTGAATCCATAGCTTACAACAACTTGCGAGATTTTTTCGTGATTGCTTTCAAGTTGTGGAAATTTTTTTTTTTTTTAACTGCTTTACGTCTCTTTTTAACATTGAGGTCTTTAGAGACGGGAAAGGATGGGGGTCAAGGATGGAGGTAAGGATTGGGAAGGAATTCGGCCATGGCCTTTTGAAGGAAGCATCCCGGCATTTGCCTGGAGTGATTTGGGGAAACCATGGAAAACCCAAATCTGGATGCCCGGACGGGGATTCGAACCGCCGTCCTCCCGAATGACGCAGCTTTCAAAGAAAAGACAGCTTTGACAGGTTATGGGCACTCACATTGCAAATGTCATCTGTTTGAGTCGTGCGTTGAGCGTATTCGTCGTTACTTAAGTGTAGTGTCCTCCTTACCGAATACAAACTAAAAATAGCTTAATAGTAACTTAGCTGTGCATGTACGAATGTATGTATATAAGAAGGCAAGGGACGAATGGCAACAGCAACGTTTTCACTTGTATGTATCATCATACTAATTAGCAAACCTTGTAAACCAGAAATTAAATACTTAACTCAAACGAACGAAAACTGACTTTTACTTCTATCAGTATTCCCACCGTAATTCACACTGTAATTTGTAATAATCAGTGAAGTAATTCACATTATATTTTTCAGTGTTTTATAACATTGAATTTGTTTATGAATTTAAGAGGTTTACAACAATAAAATTTGGAGTTCCTAGGTTTGCTAATTAGTATGACGGAATGAAGTGAATAAAAGTCACGGTTCTTAGCCTGAATTCTGGTGCAACTAAGAATATTTGCAAATTATGATTTGTTCTTATGAGCTACACCAGAAAGCTCCGTGTCTCGGATTTCACATTAAACTGTAGTACCGGAGGAAATAATGTGGCATCCCCTTTATAATATGGGCTTAGTACGCCTCCTTCTGGAAGATCCAAACAACCGTCGGGTTATGGAATCAGTTTTATTACATAAAACAGAAAGTCGGGAAGGTTCAAATGCTAGCAAAGTTATTGCAGAAAACATTAGGACTCATTAGGAAGTAAAATAGGTCATCACTCTCCAAAAACTGCCTGAATAGAAAACTAGAAGTGAAACTTCCAAATAAGAAATATTTTTATAAAACGATATATACCATGTCCAGAGAAGCTCATTTACGCCAATGGTCAATATTATAAAATCGAATTATATACTGGTAATTTTTATATTTTAGGTAGAAATCCTGAAACCCGTTCCCATGGGGAAAAAAAATCATTGTTTCTTCACAGTGATTTAGAAATTAAAGTTACACGCAGGCACCTGGATACAAAATCGCAGGTCAAATATTTATTTGCTGTCACTGTAATGATTATTTATAACCTTCTATGATATATGACAGGAGAGAACACATTCCTAACAACAGCAGTTCAATAGTCCATAAGAGCAAAAGAGACGATTTGCTGATGGAACACCACTGTCTGGATAAAATTTTTAAATACATATCTTCCAGTTCTTGAAGATACGGATATTTTGCCAGCAATCTTAACAATTATTCTCATTTTTATGGGTCTGGTCTACACTTGAGTCTGTATGGTGTCGGTAACTTGTAACTGGACCATATGGATCCATAATTATGATTACTACAGTAAAGTATACAATGTGAATGAAGGTTCTCGTTGCTGTATTCTAATTTATTGGCAGCAGATGAATTAATTCCAAATACTGTTGAATCTATCCTTGAACTATGAGATTTCACTTATTGACTCGTATGTCTTTAAAGCAATAACATTTTCGCTAGTCTCTGCATAGAAATTTTATTATTTGACGTTCGTTTAAATTGGATAGTAATTTTTCATTACCATATGCAGAAAAATTTTCAATGGCAAAGTATATATATATATATATATTTTTTTTTATTTTTTTTTATTTTTTTTTTTTTGCTGTCGTCAGTCTTTTGACTGGTTTGATGCAATCCTCCATCCCTTCCTATCCTGTGCTAACCTCTTCATTTCTACATACCCCTTACAACCCACGTCCTCAATTATCTGCTTCATATATTCTAATCTCTGCCTTCCTCTACAGTTCTTACCTTCAACTGTTCCCTCCACTAACAAATTAACCAATCCAGAATGTCTCAAAATATGACCTACCAGCCTGTCTCTTCTTTCCGTAAGCTTCTTCCATAAACTTCTTTTCTCACCCATCATTTCCAAAACTCTTTCATTTCTTACTTTGTCTGTCCACCTAATTTTCAGCATTCTTCTGTAGCACTACATTTCAAATGCTTCAAGTTTCTTTCTTTCCGGTATTCCTAAAGTCCATGTTTCGCTACCGTAAAGTGCTGTGCTCCACACATAGAGTTTTAAGAAGTTCTTTCTAATTCCTAGATCAATATTTGAAACTAAAAGGTTTCTCTTTTTCATGAAGGCTCTTTTTGCTAGTGCTATTCTGCTTTTAACATCATTCCTGCTTCGGCCATCGGTTGTAATTTTGCTTCCCAAGTAACAGAACTCACTCACTTCTCCTATTGCATCAGATCCTATTTTTATATTTAATCTGCTAGTATTGGTATCATTTCTGCTACATTTCATCACTTTTGTTTTACTTTGATTTATATTCAGTCCAAAGTCTTCCTTCAGTATTTTGTTCATGCCATTCAATAACTTCTCAATATCCTCAGCCCTCTCTGCTAATAAGACAATGTCGTCAGCAAATCGTAGCATACTGATTTTTTCTCCCTGAAAACTTATGCCACATGGAAATTTTTCTTTGACTTTCTTCATTGCTTCTTCTACATACAAGTTGAATATTAACGGGGATAGACTACAACCTTGTCTCACACCCTTTTTAACTGATGCATGTCTCTCGTGATTCTCTACTTTTATTACAGCCACTTGATTCTTATATAGTTTATAGAGTATTCTTCTATCTCGATACTTTAGGCCTGACTTCTTTAAAATTTTGAACATCTTGTCCCACCTAACATTATCAAAAGCTTTTTCTAAATCAACAAATGCCATAAAAGTATCTTTGTTTTTCTTCATCCGCCCTTCAAGTATTAATCTTAAAGACAGAATTGCTTCCCTTGTACCGCGATTTTTCCTAAACCCAAACTGATCTTCACCTAATATCTCTTCTACTACCCTTTCCATCCTTCTGTATATTATTCTGGTCAGTAATTTTGAGGCATGTGATGTTAGACTAATGGTGCAATAATTCTCACATTTGTCGGCTTTTGCTTTCTTTGGAAGTGTGAAGATGATATTTTTATTAAAATCAGTAGGAATTTCTTCTACTATATAATTTCCTAAGCTCGCGCACTCCCTCATTCGCTCACTCACCTCTATAGCTACTGGCTGGAAAACAGTGACTTCACGAACTGGCCTTCACTCGCAAATTGTATTTTAAATTGGAGGATAAGTGGAACTGCGAGTGCTTTTCAGTGATATGTTGCTAATAAAAGTAACAAAAAATACTTTAATAAAACTTAAATTTATTTATGGTCTCTGCTGTAACCACGAATTCCAACTGTCATTTTGGCCTAGGCTAAATTTCAATTTTATTAAAACTTCTGTTTATGTTGCTGCTTGAACAAAGTTTATACATTATAGTTTATGTGCTTTTTACGTGGTCTTTTTTCATGTTCGCTGTAAGTAAGTTATTAGCTTATTTAAAGAGGAAATCAGACTAAATATGTTTCCAAATCGAGAATTCTGGAAATTCATTTCTTCGGAGTTGGTCAACTATTTAATAATCTGGAATCTGTACAAAGTTCTCTGGCCGTTACAGACACTTTGACCTAAGATTACATTATGAATGTTTGCCCAGCCTCAATAAAAAACAACGTGATGCTTTCGAAGCAAACAGGAATTATTCAAATCTTGCAGAGTGAACGTGTAGGGACAATTACAAGTCAAAATTATATTTCAGCAAGTTAGAGTCTACGACCTCTGTACAATTGTTAGATAGAGCGATCGTCCATATCCGTGTTTAATGCCTCTATTAATACGCTTGAGTTCTTCAAGTCCAAAAAATTTTATTCATCCTAAAGGTGAAACACAAGTCAAATGCGTGTTTGGTCAGATCAAGTCAACCTTTACACAATCTTTGACCCTAAAAACTAGAACTATTCTAGATCTGTTACTATACGGGAAAAAAACGGTCATGGGTTTACCCTAGCGTATAATAACGGTGCAACTGTTGAAAAACTTAGGAGAGTAGACAATCATCAATTCAATATACAAAACTAAGTGAAAGCCCATGATCGTGTTTCAGGCATGGTCAAAGTTCTTTCTGTGTAATTACTGATTTTAGAGTCAAAGATAATGACAGCTTGACATGATCTGGCCCGCGTTTCACCCTCTAGGTTCGTTCAGCAATAATCAAATAAATTATGCTGCAGCTGAAGGCAGTTGGAATGTCTGAAATAAGAGGGGGAGACTAAGCACTGTATAGTAAAGGGACCAAAATCGTGAGCACGTAACTTGATCTGACGGAAGTATGTACTGAACCTGTATGTGACCTTATGGTTGTTTTCTCTTGAGTTTTAAGGTAGTTAGATGTATTTTTAAAAAATGTATTAAACAAGAATAGAGGTGATAACACTAAAGTAGAATGTAAAAATGATCAATGATCGTGATCGCTTGATTTGCTCTGGCTGAAATATGTAGTGAACTTGTATTTGGCCCTCAGTATTCGCTCTGTAAAACTTATTGTAAAAATTATTGTTTACTTTTAAGGAAGTTAGAATGCGGAAGGCATATTTGTAAAGACAAACATGGTCCAACTATATAATGGAAAACGATGGGAGGATGCAATTTTTCCACCTGATCTGACTAAAATACGAACTTAAATTTTTAAAATGAATTCAGTTTAATAAAAATATTACCATCTTTTTTTTACTGGACCAGATTTTTCTCATTGAAACCGTAATATGTTTGACTGCGAAAAATAAATATTGATGTAAATAATTTCATGATAACCAAGTTTTCTAAAGCCATGTCAGCAATTAAGGTGTTCTGAGTACTTGGCGTGGTTCACCAAACACAAGTTTTATGCTGTAAAGAGAGGTTAGTTGTAAGGAAACAGTAACATTTGAAGCCCCAGTACACGCCAATAACTTATTAAAATGAGGCGATATTAAGCTACGGCGGCTTCTCAGCTTATGAACGTAGATATATGCTTGCTTTCAGAGCTCAGTGGTAGTTGAGAAGTAGAGAGTCGCTGATAGTTATCACAAGGACGCGGAGATGTGTTTTCGGCAGCCATCGATTAACGGCGCCTGTTTAGGGGATTACATCATATTGAGAATGATCTGAAGCCTGTGAGTGTATTCATTTGTAAAGAATCAGGTTGATTGTGTTTTATGAGATCCTTGTTGAATGAGTGAGCTCTAACTTTTAGTATCAAATCATTTAATGCTATTTTCAAGTTAAGAATTTGCAATCTTCCGTAATACTAGATTTCGATAGCTAACTATAATTTTGTTTTTGGGCCTATCGGCGTATCCGCGCGTCACAAACTGTTTATCTTGTGAACAGTAGTGCTAATTCCGGAATTTAGTTACTTTTATTTGTCAATAGAAGCGCTCTACATTTTGCCTAACGGACCTCACCTGGTGTCAGGACACTAATGAGGACGAAAAGATTTAATTTAAGGACTAATTTAAACAAATCTTCATAAGCTGATTATCAATATCAAATGTTGCAACGGTTCGACATTTCACAGGACCATAACGTAAAATTAAACCAAACTTATTACGCAGCTCAAGGTGAGAAAACTGTATCTGATGGTATAATAATCAATGAATAAATTAACAACTCACCGTATATATATTATATATAATTATCTACCAGCCAATGCGGCTCAGTGCGCCGAAGCACCACACACTGGTCCGAAGAGGTTTAAGGGAACGGCCACAAGCAAACCAGGCCTCCACCTACAGATCGTCCTGAATGCGTGTTTTGGGTGGTTTATCGCAGCCATCGAAGCGAATGCCGGGACTTTCCCAATATCCATCTCATAAAGTACACATTTCACAAACAAAAAATACACTTCTCACGTGCTGAAATAGCTACACGCTTCACAGACAGGTGGTAACACTTCATTCCCCCCCCCCCCCCCTCTTTCCAGTACTTAGTGCGAACTGGCAGTAGGTATATAGTGTTTTGCGTCATCAAGACCATGGGGCCCTAATACCAAAGATACAATTTTGACCATGCCTTCGATAAGTAAAACTCAACGAACGCAGCCAGCCACAAAATTTTTGGAAAAGGTGGTGAATGAAAAGAAAAATTCTTACACAGTATCACGGAGCCAGAAGTTTATATAACTCTGAGGAGCCATTTCATTAAGCGGATTGCGTACAGGATGGAATCAAAATTATGCTTTGTTTTTGTAAGGAGAAAAGAGTGTATTCGATTGTTCGTGGATTAATTATTAAGATAAATAACTAGTCCACGATACAGTTCAGTTTAAACATGCTTTTATTTTCATAAACACGACGTCAACGATACTATTTACATGCATACATACAATCCATAGATTGCGTACATCACTCCTTCCACCGACAATACAGTCCTTCGCCGTCTTATATCGAGTCTGCATAAACTGTTTCTCTGGCTCGGATGTTTGCTTTATATAAGCTACATCGAAATTACTGGAACACTTCAAAAGTTTCCGACAGATATTTCCCGCACATTAACAATACTTAAATAATTGAAACATATTAAAAACAATCAGAATTAATACATAATCATTTACAATCAGTACAAAATGGTCAGAAATGGAAATTAAAGATTACTTAAACACAAAAATTTTCACAGAAATCATTTTAAACTGTAGCAAATTGTCCTTTAGACACCCGTAACTTCCCTTAATATTTGGAATTACAAACATTTAAGCAATTATTTTGCATAATTCCGTCCTTAAACATATTAAATGGCCTCTAAATAATTTCTTTTCATAAAACAAAGTATATATATATTGATTTACAGTAAATTGCAAAACAAACACACAAGATCACATTCAACCAAACTCCAGCCTACTACAAATGATTGACAAAATACAATTCCATTTAAGTTTAGCTTTGAGGGCTGTTACAAGTAGTACCGTTAATCCAAGGCTGGGATGTTGTTACAGAGTACTACTGCGCTGCGACAAGCACCTAACGTACGGTGTAATTCTGCAAACTGGTTGTGCCAAATCGTGGCCGCCGAGGATCTGCATTCAGTGCGTCTCTGAGTCGGCCCGTTCCTCATCCTCGCCCGCAGACGGCGGGGCACGTACCGTACCTGCGGGCCGCCCACAGGCCACCGCGCGCCGCAATCAATTATTCTTCCTCCTCTCATACATGTTAATGAATTCCGGTGATCTGGTCGGTAATTAAATTGTGGAGAAGCGCAGAGCGAGTCGTAGCTGCGGCACGCGATTAACAACCTGATTCTGGTGGAACACGACCGACGCGGCAGAGAGGGGGACACCGAGTCGATAGGGAGGGCGCTGTTTGAGGGTTGTAAAACCTCCTCTGTTTGTACCCCTCATACCATCGATTCGCTCCCTCAATATTAGTGCCTTCCCCGGTTATCGGTATAGATGAGCATACCACAATTCAATCTTAAAGCAATCACATTACAGTAGACAATCAATGTAAACTCACCTTCGGGCAGAACAAGTGCTCAGTCCATTTGATTCGTATGGATTTACCAGCACAAATGCATCTCTTTAGAAGTATTTAATTAATTAACATAACAGCTGCATATAGAAGATTATATAATGCAAGTGGATTTTTACATGTAGCACTAATTCCATCATTTTACACCGGGATGATAACTCTGAAAAATTAATGATTAATATCTCATATCCATATGCGGTTGAATGAGTACTAAACATATAGTATTTTTAATCATTTTGCACCTGCGCATTTAATCCACACTTTACTCTTCCTCTCTTCCCTCACCCATTCGCTCCCATTAAATGTGTTACAATTTCACACATGGCTCGCTTATGGTGTTGCATTTTTACTACTTAATTGGTTTATTTCAAAGTCTCCATTATTATATTTATTTTAGACGGTTCTTGCCAGATTTATGCAATATATTTAAGCATTAAAACTTGCTATAGAATTCCGAAATCCAGAATGATTAAAAATAGAGACTGTTCTTTTGTAAAGGCATTGAAAATAATTGGCATTTAGAAGTACACAGTCATAATATTACATTTGCGATACTTTAAAATAAATTTGAGAACAGACTTTTTATTAATTTTTTGTTGTAATCACATATCAATTGTAATAAGACACCAAAAAATTCTATTACTGCAGTGCAAGCGTGGCTAAAACAACCAACTGCAAGAGTTCGTTACAGAAGAAAAAATCATGGCCAAATAATAAGAGAAAAAAGAAATATCTTAAAGAAATGAAAACAATCAGATTGTGCAAAGAACGGTTAGCAACAAGCAGTAATTAATGTGGATTAGAAAGTATTAATTGTTCAACTGGTAAAATTCAAAATATGCTCCAAAGAGTATAGAAAGTCATGGAATATAAAATATTTCGTTTATTAAGAATACAAATAATAATTCATATATTTTCTAAAATATATAAATAGGAGGTCGTGGGTTCGAATCACCATCCAGCCATCCAGAGCTGGAATTTCCATGGTTTCCCGAAATCATTCCAGGTGAATGCCGGGTTGATTCCTTTAAAAGGCCATGGTAGAATTCCTTCCCGTTCCTTGACCCAATCCTTTCTCGCCTCTAAGGACAGCGACGAAAACGAAGCGTAATGCCATAAGCAAAAAAGAAAAAAAATGCATTTGATCGATGCTACGGACGCTAACTTAGAACTGAGATTACTAATATATTTTGCAACAAAATTTCAAGTAAAGATGCTTATAATTTATGTGAAATTTCTAGCCACGCCAGTTTTGATACACACAACTTTTCCATCATCTAAAACTAACTGATTTATTCCTCATATGACTATCGGTGATTCAATGAAGAAACTGTTACGTTTAATTTAGAAATTTTTATTTTCAGTGAAGTAACCCGTGGGGAAAATAGAAAGCGTTAGATTAACTTGACAGCAACACATTAAAGATGGAAAGGTCACGAAACCAACAATACAAAGTATCAGACAAATATAGTTTACAGAGACGTAAATAAAATGTTTTCACTTCAAGTTCATTAAAAAGCGAAATTTGCATGACTCACAATGAAGGAATTTATTCAATTATCAATTAAACTCTTTGCGATCATCTAACACTTCTGTAAAGTTCATACATTACACTAAACGTGATTGACTCTACTAGTTAAATAGGTTTGGGGAAACGTAGTACCTTATTGTCACTATTTACGGGTCGAATCACTGTAAACGTCTCTTCAATGTGATATTATAATCCGTTAACTGCTCGTTGATTCGCCAGAGTTGCTATTTTAGGAGCACTGCGACGAATGGCTTCGCATGTGATCGGATGTGGCGGTCGTCCCCACTGCATTATAAGGTCACCGCTAGGCCGCAGTGATTTGGTCAGCGCAGAATAGTTCAGTATCGGGCGACAAGTGAACAGCACCGCTCGACACAACTGCGATGTGGCAAGTATCAAGTGTCTCTTGTTCTTAGTTTCTCAGAACAAACCAAAATTTTAGTCTTAAGCATTCTGGTTTGCCAGAATCACCACTTCATTGTCATACATGTCAAATGCTTGTACCTCGTTTTCTTTCCAAAATAAATTTGCGCCAGGTTCTGGTAGAGTTCTCAAGATTTTTTTCCTTTTACGGCATGGTTTGAATGTTTCTGCTAACAGCAAACCGCTGCGTTGACCAATCAATATTTGTATATTATTCTCGTGCTGGCAACTACATGTACTCTCTGCGGCCTTTTATGACTTAATTAGCTGGGGCCCACGACTTCGTATGTTTGTAAAGAATTTGGATTGACTGCTACCGACATCTAACCAGCATAGTGCACGATGGGAGACTTGGTGCTATTACCACACACAAACGCTAGTGATCTGCGCTAGATAGTTTTGGCTGAAAAGTGATACACCCTGACACATATGTTTATGGTAGGAATATGAAAGTGCCGCAGGTCGACCATTTTCAATCACCATATTTCCCACACTCCCATTGCTACCATCATCTAACCACCATACTATAAGATAGGAGACACGATACCAGTACCACACACAAACGCAAATGGTCTACGCTATGTAGTTGTGGCAGCAAAGTGACGTATACGGAGACAAATGTCTTTGATCGAAATAAAAAAATATTCTTGACCGGCCTCTTTCAACCACCATATCTCCCACACTACCACAGTTGCTGAAATTCGGCCAACGTTGTGATCGACGGGTGACTCTGTGCTACTACCACACACAAACACCAGTGATCTGCGCTAGATATTTTTGGCTGAAAAGTGATACACCATGACACATACGTTTTTGATAGAAATATTAAAGTGCCGCAGGTCGACCACTTTCAACCACCATATCTCCCACATCCTCATAGCTACCGACATCTAACCACCATAGTAGACAATAGGAGACACGATACCTCTACCACACACATACACCAATGGTCTATGCTATGTAGTTGTGGCAGCAGAGTGACATATACGGAGACACATGTCTTTGGTCGAAATACGAAAATGCAGTAGTAGTAATAGTTTGAAACATTCCCTATCGACAGAAAGAGATACCTATTTTTACCTAATGTTTGAGATATTATTATTTTACAAAAAAAAGGTTGTATTTATCAGTTTTATTTCCAATTTTCTACCGCATTACGATGTGTCGTAGCGTCTGGTTAATTTAGCTGTTTGTATTTTACTGTCATATTTTCTGCGGTAGATTGGTATGCAAATGGACGACTAGAACAATGTATCTTTGTAGTATTTCTAAGATAAACATATTTAGTGGCTCAGACATTTATTACCACATAACAGATGTATGATTATTGCGGTATATCACTTTCGCCGCTTACGTTTCAACCACTATTCTTGCTTTCAATCATGTACTTCTCAATATGAGTCTGCTTCTAATTTTTTTTTAAGGTCAAGGTTATCTAATTAACAAGAAAATAATAAAATATTTACCATGATCTGCATAAAATCTCTACGAGGTATATTCAGTATGGATTTAAATTTCTCAGTGACATTATGATAAGTAATTTGAAAAAAAAAGTATCGAAATGTATCTGTCTCTTTTAGGGGATATTTTTTTCATAAATACATTACGTCTTGAAAGGTCGCCAGAAACGGGGTAACAGCTTCCTGAGCGCAGCAGACACGTGGAATCTAATGCCAGTGGTATAATTTCCTGTGCGCCTTTCCTCTCTTCACCTGGTTATGCGATCTCCTCTCTTTCGCCACGGCTCTTTCCCGAACGTCATTCAAATTTGAGGGCGGCAGCCCCCGAGTGCAGCCATCTCGGACGTAATGGCAATCTGCGCTGGCGGCTGAGTCGGCGCGTTCCCTTTATGACGCGGCATAAAAGCGGCAGACGGCTTACAAATATAGGTTAGCAGCCAGTGGGGAGGCGGCCTCGCCCTGATCCGCAGGGGTCGTAGCTCGCAGATGCCGGAAAGAGTTACGACCGCCGCCAGGAAACACTGTTTGCGTCGCCTCCGCTGCCGACTTTGAGATTTGCCTGCCGGCCTGCGCGTCTCCCAAAGCAGGCTTAACTCTTGAGTGGGACTCCACGGCGCCATATTAATGGATCGGGGATATTCCTTCCTTATAGCCTATGAAGTCTATGAAGGGAGTCGAATATGCACAGTCTAAAAGAGCACTCTCAGAGATAATACTATCGAAAATGAAATGAAATGTAGCCATCACATATTTTGATAACTTAGTCAACGAAATAACCAAACAAAAATGTGATAATTAAATTTTTCCCGGCGTATGGCTGACAAGAATTCTTTGCTGGCATTCTGTCGTATAATTTCTTCTTTCCACAACATTTCGGCTGCAATCTCCGCTGCCTTCGTCAGGTGAAATGTTATATCCAAACAGGCGATGAAACATCATTCACAGTTGGTGCCGTGTCGTCGTAGTGGCAGGTTCGATATGACTTCTCACCTGAGGATGCAGCGAAGGTTGCTTTCTAAACGGTGTGAAAAGAAGAATTTATCCGGCAGAATACCCGTGAAGAATTCTTGTCAACCAAACAAAAATGTTCATCTAGTCGAAATTCTGATTTTCGATAGATTCTTTAACTGCAATGATATTTATTCAATAGATCAAGTAAGCAAGGTAGGATATCGCAGTTATTCGTATCATTTAGTCGTTTACCCTGTAATAGAACGGTATTACATAGGCGGAAATGGCGTATGGTTCGTTGGAAATTTAATATTAAGAAAAAAATAATAACGGATGCAATAAAGCTGGAACAAGTAGGGACCATTGAGGTATAGAACTAAGTATAAATCAACGGCCATTTGCAGACCCACCTTGACTCACTAGCCAGACAGGCTGGCTCCTGCAACTGAGCCGTAGTCGGTCAACGTTTGAAACAAAATCGGGTATTTTGAGAGAGAGGGGTAGATTAGTATCTCTGGTTTTTGTACACGAAAGCCGACATGGCAGAGAGAACATTATCCAGGAAATATCTCAGAAGTTAAGGGTGGTACCGCCGATCTTAACTTCGACGAAGAAGAAAGTGCTAATTGGAGGCGACCCAAGCTAAGAATACAAACAAGCCTCTTCGACTGAGGCGCGCCGACATTGTGCCACCATTATTTTGTGTAGGTCAGTGAGTTGTCTAATAGTATCAAGCAGTGTCTTTTAGAAAAGTGCATCAAGGGTGACTACCTGCAGTTCACCAAAGCCTCAGCCTAGTAACAAATTAAGGAAACTGAATCATCCTCTCTCTCTGATCAGTTGTCCTTTCTCTTTTATGTTAAATGTTCTAACTATTCAAATATACTTCGCTTCAAAATTTTGATAGCATTCAAATCAGTATAAAGAAGTAGCGAGCCTCAATGTTTTTTGAAGACTAGTAGCATAATATACGTTATACCTTATCACGAATATCATCATGTTGATTTTTTGTGTAAAAATTAGAACAGTGATTCAGAATAATCCAGAAACTCTATGGAATAAAATGTTATTCCAATGCTGTCGTCAGCTTTCCTCCGTACTTATTTTCGGAAGAAAGCAATCTTTTATAATGAAATCCGTTAGCGGAAACTGGAACACGTGACTGTGTTTACGGGCGAAGATATAAGGTAGCTGTATTTAAAGTAAGCATAAGTAAATAGCAGAAACTAAACACAGAGATAAAATGAGCCCTCCTCCCCTCCTTGTCTCAGGTGGTCACATTTGTGTGACCCCTCTCCCCTGGTGTTACGTAACATATTTTACAATTTTAAATTCAGAAATTATTAAATTAAAACAGCACTTCAAAAATTATTTCTGTATTTCCATTTAAAATATTTTTTAATAAACTCAACAATAAATCAAACTTTTTAGAAAATTGACAAAACATAACAAATTAAACGAATGATACAAAATTTAATCATCTAGTGACCATTCTTGTGGCTGGCACAGCAGTCATTTCACTCCCGTTTTGGATAATGTTAAGAACATTCGATGTGTCAACATCATCTTCATCCGTTTATCAAACAAAGAACTTCCCTGTTACTTCTAGCTGTAATTCTTTGAGGACGAATCTTAGTGATGGGCAAAACCTCTTGTTCCATATTATGTGATTGCTTGTGTTGGTTATTGGCTTTGTATGATGAAAGATACAGACCACAGATGTCACACGAACGTTTAAATAAGAATGCGGAAGTCATGTTTTGTCAAAACCTTAAAGACGGTATTGGACTTTAGGCGAATGTCAATGGCGGCCGATGTGCGACACCATAGGTAAAGCGACAGTGACCCGCTTCCCCCCCCCCCCCCCCCCCAGGCCACCACGTTACAAAAAGTGATACAAGTTTTACATGTGACGTCACGAAGCTTATGATTCGTCCTCACCCCTTGTAACACGATGTCACACTTTGTTGACCCCGTCCCTCCCCCTCAACGTGTGACTTAATTTATGGAAGGCCTCAAAGGATTTATCACTAATGCCTAAATCTTATGAGGTTGCAGCTGGCAATATTTGACGTTTCAGACAAACCGTATTAACACCGATTGTGATACTTTCTGCAAGCGATTGGTTCTAATAATATATATACTTTTCAAAAGTCTCGAGGTTTTATTCTTTCCTATATCAGATCGCACCTGCCACTGAACAGGGACTCGCAATATTCTTCAAGTACTTGGTTTGCATGGACGATGACATAGATTAATCACATGTGGAAATTCACGAACGGTGAATCCATGTCAAATCTAAAATCCTAGCCTAGATAGGTTTGTTATTTATTATGAAGTAAAATTTCAACCAAAGGTTGTGTTAAAAGCAGGTTGATAGCATTAAGAAGAATCTTATTAAATGAGGATCCTTTCAGTAATAATTTAGGCTTGAGGAAGAAGGTACTAAAACTATTTGCTCCGATCGCACTAATTTTTGGTTGCAAAGCCTACACCTACGAAAAACCTAAAGCAAAATATTTGGTGCTAGATGATAGTTTAAAATGTTTGGCTGATATGTACACAGAGGTTAAATATGAAGCCATACAGGAGAAAAAAAGGTAATATAAAGTGGGTATTGAATTGCGTCAATCGTTTCTTATAGGTAGATATGAAGAGATTTTCAAAAAAAAAAAAAAAAAAAAACAAAAATAAAAAAAAAAAATTGGGGTACCATTCGGTTTTCTCTTTTTGTCTCAAATTATCTTTACCAACTGATAACTGAGACAAAAAAAGTATTTAACATTTTAATTACGTAGGTATACTGGAACAGAACAAAATTCGTGAAAGGAATATAAACTTTTTAACATCTGGAGGACGCAAAAATATTGTTGAATCAAAATTCGTAGACATAAATTGGTGAAACATATGGTCTATTGGTCTAATATATTTCTTAAAGTGCTATCATCCAAAACTCAAGCCCTGTGGTACAAAGTTGTCAATGACACTGTAGCTACAAATGTGAGATTATTTCGAATCCATATAAAATATACGGATAGATGTGATACATGTGGGAATACTGACACATTAATTCATCGTTTTACTTGTGGAAAGACTACAGATATGGAGGAAGCATGCAATGACAGTTCTATTAGAAACTTCTCAATCTGAAGTTACATGCAAGATTCTAATACGACGACCAGACATTAAGACCATATCACCAGAAAAACATAACTCACTGGTTTGGGTATTAGGACAAGCAGTGTACAATATTCTAATAAAAAAACCTAAGGATCTAGAAGATTATTTATCCACACTTAAAATAACACTATGAAATTTAAAAGTTCAGCGAGGTACAAACGCCACTTCAGAGCATATCAGGATTATCTTTTCCTGCGTGAACAATTTTGATAACGAATATATTCAGCCCATTTATTTGTCCAGAGTACTCATATGATGTTTCTGTAGCGTACAGTTTATTATGAAACTTTAATCTTCTAATGTTGTAATGCAGTAATGTTGTAATGTAGAAATGTTGTACTACTGTAAGGTTTCAATAAACCTACTTAAAAAAGAAAAAAGAGAGAGAGACAGTTATTCATATCTTCTTGCTCTGTACGCTTACATTTCTAATGGTTAGCTGCTTTGATCATGAATGATCCAGTTTTTCAATTATTTGTTTACTGATTTACTTATGTAATGGTGGTACAGAAAAATTTACTAATTTTCTCAACTCTATACTACAGTATTTAGCCTATACTTTTTAATGCATGATTGATAATATTTAAAAAGTCACGGAAAAGCTGTAAGTGGCATTCGGAGATGTCTTGAAGCGTCTTCAAGGAGGTATCGTGGTTACATTTAGTCTAGAGTACTCCGGGGGAGTAAGTCGGCACCACTTTTGCATCGGATACCGGCACCTCTTTGGTCCTGTATGAGATGGTTTTTTGGTGTTTGGTGAAGAGTGAAACCAGGACCTTTCATAACATGATCTGTGGTCAGATGTACAATCGATCAAACCGATTACTCCCTTCGGCGCTCCATTATATCGGCGGTATTGATATCTTTTCTTCAAAGTTTTTTTTTCCAACTTAGAAAATTTATGGTCCATCAACGACGTAGTACTTACACCCGACGAAGATTTTCGGCTAGGTTGGGAAGCAAATAATCTATGATATACTCAAAAAAACAATCCCAGCATTCGAAAGGACTGATTCAGGTAATCCACTGAAGAGGGAAACTTTACGGATGGACTGGGAATCGAACCCTCGTTCTGTCGAATGTGAGGCTCCAAAGGTACCATTCATTCACCAGCTTTCTTTAGTGAATTATTGCACGCCATAAATTAATGTTTGCAATTTTGGAACCATAAATTTTGTAATAATATACAGAATGTATGTAATCCACATTTCAGTACCTATGGCACATCTAAGAACACTGAATATATTATTTTTCTTTGGTGAGATTTTAAGCCTGTGGACCTCAACGTCATTGGCCGTGAGAAAGGACTAGGGACTAGGAACGAAAGGAATTCGGCCATGGCCTTTTAAGTAAACAACGGTATTAGATTGGAGTGAAATCATGGATAACCGAAATTTGCGTGGCTGGACAGGAATTTCGGCCTGCGCCCTCCTAAATGCAGTCGCGGGCGTTACTGCTCATGTATCTATCTCTCTTTTTAATAACGACATTACAACCTGTTCAATAAAGGAAAATCTATTGCAGTGGGTCGAAAACTTTTGTAATGGAAAAAAAGAAGCGTTAAAATGCTATTTAAGTGCAGTTTATTTTCTTATTTTTAGAATTACTGTCAATTACAAAGAAATCGACAGTTGAAAGAGATCAATGCATCGTGCATTTCAGTTCAAAATGCCTTTCAGTTGCTAATGTATTTCCTCATGACAAAGGCCATAACAACTATGGGTCCGCTATTACAGTATCTAACATTCATGTCTACTTCACACGTTACGAATATATCATGTTTGAGCTCGTACCCTGTTAAAAATGGCAGTCAATTTATAGAACTGTATCCTAAAAATGTTAAACAACCCCAACAATGTACTCTGGATCTAATTTTTAATGCTTGAGCACTAAGCTCCTAAAGTGAATCACCTTACAACAACATTTCTTTCAATCAAATGAGTTCGTACTAGCTGTTAACTATCTCTTAGTCAGAGACGCTAATGTCATCAGAGTGCAGTGACTACTGACTAAGGGAATCTTTATCGGTAGCAGGATATAATTGTGACATGAAATTTCACGAACCCCATCTTGTGATTGTAAACGACGTTATGTAGCAATGAGGGAAGAACAACTTCATCATTTCAGATGACCAGCTGTTAGAGGAAGACAACTCATGTGATCAAGTGGAATGATTTTCTGGGTGACACCATTGGAGTTCAGACAGCGAGACCGTAAATGGAAATACCAAGATCAAAAATGGATACGATAAGTGAATAATGTGGATTCTGCTAGGCAAACGATCAAGAACTCTGAATAATATCTTACTTTATGATCAGTTCCGACCACATTCTGTTCCATCAGTACATCCACGACATTTAACACGACATCTCATTGAGGATACAGTATGCAGATGACTTAGTATACATAAGTAAGAGTAGATGATTTACGCTCTAAGAGAGTATACCGATAAACGTTCTTATTACACTGAGGCAATCCAGTACAGATATTGAAATATAACTGAAGTCACAGTGTAACTACAGCATAATAAGGGAGGTCCTAGAAAGATACAAATGTAGTTCTCAAAATCTCTTCCATTAAAAATATTCCGATAACCGTTGTCTGTTGCTGGCTGGTTAAACATTTACTTAAAATCTACAGGAAACTAAGCTCTAGAATAAACCTCTACCACAAACTGGCAGGAAACTGGTGCGGTACAGATACAAACACTATGCTCTCTGTAGCATTGGCTCTAATGCAGTCAACATTTTACTGCTGTTCTCCAGGAAGAGGAAACAGCATCCTTACGGCAAGTATTGATATCTACAAGTAAGATGTCATGAGAAAATTTCTCCCAAAGTTCTGAGAATAGACGCTGAGGCACACACTCTAAAGTAGACCGTTAGCCATGTAAGAACACTTGTACACAGCAGTTTTCAGCGTCCGCCAGAAATACACTTTCAATCACATAGAAAAAAAATCATTGGGTTTCCCTTATAATATCTGTATCCTTTGATATAATCAACGAATAGAAAAAAGGTAGGAATTATAATACATCCAATGATGCCAAGTTGATTCACGACGCAAAAAGGGGGGTTGAAGAATTTTATCTTCCCCGACACAAAATACCTGATATTACATGTTCCAGAACAGGCCATGAAAGGTGTGGCTACTGCCAAACTTCAGCTAGTCAATGTTCTGGATATTTAGTAATGAGCTCGTGCTAATGCCTAAATCCTATGAAACTTACTAGAAATTTATTAATCGCCAAACAACCTACGAAATTAAATAGAAAGTATTTGATTTAATAATAAAACTCGAGAACGCACATTAATTCAGTAACAGTAAACGTTAAAGAAAAACCAATTCGCAGTCATTGAGGACTGGCGACAGAAGTGAAAACTTAAAACGCGCAACACACCATGCTTACAGCTACAGATATACACTAATAATTCCGTATGGTCGTGGTAATCTGGTGACAGGGTTTCTATTGACTGCACATTCCGCCCCTGTCTTAGCAGCCTCACCTGATCTGGTAGTCTTACCAGGTTCAGGAGACCTACAGTTTAACTTGGAATCCGGAAGTGTTCTGGCATACCTCACATTACACACCGAGCTATGCCAGAGGTAAAGATCGGGTTAAGTGGCTATGAAAATCTCCAGCGAGACAGAGATTGGAACCGCGGACCTTACTTTCCCCAGTCAGACACCTGAATAACCAAGCCACCAGATATAATGTTAACTTTATCATGCCGGTGACTCGAACTCATAACATTTTACCCAACGCGCCTAAAAAAGTTTTCACTTCAAAAACTAAAAATCTAACTTAGTCCGCAACCCGTAGGTTGGTCAAATCTTCCCGAAGAAGATGTTCCAAGCTGTTGTGTCAGAGGCAGAAAGGCCAAATCCTTTCCTCAGGAGCCTACAGTTTAACGTGCAATCAGAACCGCGGAACGTACCGGCGTAGCTAATATAATCAAATACAACTCGCGAAAATTCCTACTGACCACAGGATTTGAACCCGTGACCGTAGAGAGAAACTTTCGGAGGAAAGCGCCTTTATCGCTTAGCTATCAAACCGCTTTGTTTTGAAGTATACGTGTGCTAAGTACTACCGAAATCTGATAAAAGCTGTGGGTTTGTATGAACAACGTTGACAGAAATTAAGGTGAGGTGGGGAAGGGGGAGGGGATGAGGAGAGGGTTTAGGTTTTTTAAAATCAAACTTAAAAAGTGTTTTTCTATTTGTTTTAAAGTATATGTATGCAAAGTTCCATCCAAATCGGATATTAATTGTGTGTTTATTGGCAGAACATTGGCAATAAAACAAACAAACATTCATTTTTATATATTTGATACAAGTATAATCTACACATTCAATGCTGTCTAAGCGCAACACTTCATACTTATAGCTAGGGACATACTTTTAACACTAGCATGTTGGTGACGCGAACTCATCAGACTTAAGTCATCCAAAATGCGTCCAACGCGCATATCATACGCACTACACGTCATAGATTTTCGGTGTAGTCACGAAGTAGTTGATTTCCCCCCTTTCCAGATATCGCCCTACGCTCTTAAAGAAGTTTTCACTTCAGCAAGTCAGTCAGACGTGTTGCACTTAAACGTTTAGAGCTGCTCATTTCGCCTCTGTCGCGGCATTTATTCAATTACCATCACTGAACTACACGTACGATATTATATTCTTCCACAGAATGAGTAACGGGATTCCAAGGCTGATATGATCCTATAACACCCAGTTAAGTGCAGGGTCCGGTGCAATGGAACCTTAAGACGCGCCTCAGTTTATATTCGGCTTTGCAGCTCTTCCAGAAAATCGTATTCTCGCGTCCTCAAAGACAAAATCGTGTGGCTTCGGACAATGCACTCCCACTTGGGTGTACGAAAACGGTAGAGAATAGAAGGTATTACAACCGGAATACTGCAGCTAAGTGAAAGAAATCATGAAATACAACCCTTATCCTCCATGTTAAGGTTTGAGATTTGGCTGGTAACTTATACTTGTAACAAGATAAATTCCTTATTTGCCTCAAAGGAAACAGTGGGACGGCTTTAATGGTTACAGCATAAGAAAGGCACGGTACAAAAGGTTTGGAATAGCGGATTTCGTGAATATTATTGGGACTTGGTATGTGATAGGTTATAGAACAAAAATTCCGTAACTCCACAAGATTTGTTTATTAACGATATAATCTCGCAATTCCCAGCGAAACCAAGACGAAGCTGCAATTAACAACTGATTTGTAGGACTATACTCTGATACATACGGCTGCTGAATAGGAGACTCATGCGAAGGCTGTTCCGGAAGGAAAGAGTAATAAGAAACTATTATTTAAGGTCCATTTCAAAGTACATCGAGGACAGAAATAGTGTATAATCCTCAAGTATTAATACTGGAAGAATTTGAAAGCTTTAAAAAGAATTCTGATAGGCTTTTAATCAGATGAGCACCACAAATTTCATACAAATATGTAAAGACTGAAATAGCATAGTACTTAGCAGTCCTAAATTACAGATTTATTGTTTAGAAAAAATAAGGTAGTAAATTGGACGCTTTCTGGATGAACGTCCGACTTTAACCGGCTCGACCACGGAGAGACACTGGTGTGATTTACTACATCATTTGTGGTAAAGTCAACTCTGGTGGCATAATATTTCCGAATAGAAGCAATAGGATATACGTTTGAGAGGGAGAGCTTATTTTCCTTGCATACTAACAAGCGTGGTGTAGAGTTTGGTGCGGGAGAGACTGTAAAAGGTTGTTACATGAGAGATACGTTATTGAGCAATTATTTGAAAGGGAATTCTGAAAGAAAGTAGATAGCACCAAGCTGAAATTATCACAGTTTTCCATTGGAGCAGTGTAATGTGTATGGTGTTCAAATAAACATATTAAACACATACTTTTTTCAGAATCGTTCAAAGAGCTGTTAGTACCTTTATAAATGCTCAAATTGCTCTCATTGCCTCATTTAGAAAGCTATTTGGCTGAATTACAGCTTACAGCTTGGCAGGGAATGTCTGCAGAAGAGGATTCAGTAAAGTATTAAAAAAAAAAAAAGATACCTGGCAGAAATGAGAACCGTTGCAAGACCGTGCCTTTGGCGTCCTATGAGTATTTGGTGATTATGTTGTCAAATTGAGTTCTTTGAGGACAGGTGAGTTGCATCTACTCCAGAAGATAATAAGCGCCGAATAATTAAAAATTAAAATTTCTAAATGCCCCTACCACATTTAAATCGCTAGGAACTCAATGGTTATTTCGTGGAAACACCTACTAAAAATGAGCGGAAAATTGAATGCGAGAGTGTCAAGAACTTTATTAACAAGACCGGAGATTAAGCTTTGGGAGAATAACCCAAATGGAGGAAATAAAATGGTCTCAAATAATGGAATGCAGATGGAAACAATCAGTAAAAGAAAAATAAATCGTGTCTGATAGTTTCATTTTCATAGTGAACAAAGCATGACGACATATTTGAGAAACAGAGCCAGTCCAGCAATAAGGAAAGCACACAGACAAAACTGGGAAAAGAACTAATGAGAGAATTAGAACATGATGTTGGAATATATACTTGATTTATCTTTTCAATTAAATAACACTTAATAATTAATTTTTTAAAATAAGAATTTTATCCAGATTAATGTGAACAGACGCGAACTATTTTACGAACTTTTTTAAAAGATTTGACACATTTAATTGCCAAATGGCAACGAAATGAAATTTATAACATTTATTTCTGAACTTTTGTAAGCAATTAATATGAAATAGTGGGCTTCTTAAATTCCGACGTAGAATATTTATGGGCTAAAATACGTATAAATCATCGTTGTATTAAATATATCTTGTCCTTTGAATAGTACATTGTTAAACATCTTACAAGACCAAATTTACAATTTACACGTACTGTACATATCTTTCTGTAAACTATCATGTAGACTTACCGGATTACTGGGTAATAACAATTGCTTATAAGTAACATTCACCTAATTATATGTTCTCAGCCACGACAGTCCTGAGCCAGTTCGCATTTGCAGCATCCCGGCTTACCATTAATATGAAAATTAATTCCCAAATGTTGTTATAATTCATTGCGTATTTGTGAAAAAGTCAATGATCATTCCCTCTACATCACAAACAAGATTGTTTTGGCCGTGGTAGAAGCGCTTTGTTTGCTGTTAGTGGTATGCTGACATTTGCTCATTCTGCCACCCCATCGTTCTGACTCAGGCCTGTAGTAGGCTTGGTTCCGTTTTAACAATGGTACTATTACTTAATTTAATAGTTATGCATTTGAATTGTTTTTGAAATAATCACCTCTGGTATTATAATCTACTTTTCCCCTATAAGGCCTTATCCATTTTTATGTTACAAAACTTTATCTAAAACGTCTATTCTAATCTAACTTTAAACCTATACTACTATATCAATACTAATCTACCCACCACTATCATCCCGGGATAGTCCGCCAGCCATGCCCTTCTGGATTTCCAGTAGGACAGGATCGACCGACACATCGGGACAAAACTTCCGGCTCCCGGAAGTTTCTGTAGGATACTGTTTACTCTTATCCGTGAATAATTTTCTATGTCCGTATGTTTGGCCGTTCGACTTCCCTAGGCCGGTCCCCATGCCCGACTGCCGCTCGGTCCAGATATCTTTTTTTGTGCAGTTCAGATACTTTGTTCGCGAGATTATTGAGAATAATCCATGATATCTCATCTAGAATTATGACTCGCGTTGATCTACTCCGTATTATGTTGATATCCGGCGTCCTTACTTCTTCTGTTATCGGACAGGACATCATTACATGTTCGGGGGTTCCTTCTGCCCCGCACTCACATAAGCTCGTTTCTTTCAGCCCTCTTTGACACAGTAGGCTGTTATATGGGCCGTGCCCCGTGACTCCTGGCATCCCATACATGCTCTATTTGGGACAAATGTGGAACCGCACGGTCCAAATAGTGATCGTAACCACTTGCAAGGCTTGTTTTGTGATGGCCACAGTATGAGGACTGGCATTATCTTGTTGGAAGATGCGATTTGGATCGTGGACATGAAGGATATAACAATAGGGTGGATAATCACGTCTACATAGTGGTAGGCCGTCATTGCGTCATCAGCAACAACCAACTCAGTCGTGCTGTCGAAACAGATTGTCACCAAACCATAACAACAGTGGCTGGACCTGTATGACTTACTGAAATCACAGCAGTGTAAACCGTTTCTCCACTATGCGTGCGTACGTGTTGTCGATTATTACTTTGCCAAATACAGAATCGAGATTCGTCTCTAAACACAAATATACGCCTTTCACGCGTCCGTTTGTTTTACCCATTACACCAGGTTAGACAATGCTGGCAATGAAATCAGATCAATAGAACATATTGCATAGGGGCCAGAGAGTGTAACCCAACTTCAAGCAATTCGTTCACAATTGTCAGGAAGGTGACTCTCTGTAACCAAGTTTTGGGTTTAGCCTATTACCAGCTGTTTGGCAGCAACTGCCATCCATTCAATTTGGCGGTCCTCACGTGTTGTTGTCCTTCTGTATGGACCTGTGCCTGCTCTAAGAATACTAGAGACTTCTTTCATCCACTGTGTAAAAAGTTTGTATTCTGACATTGCATTACGCCAATCCTTCAGGAGATTTAACGATATAATGCACCCGTTTCAAACACGCCAATTCTCCGACAACTCTCGCAGTTAGACATTTGGGTGTAGGAGATCGTCACGCTTCACCATGGCATACTTGGGCATCAAGAACTTGATGACAAAAAAGTGTCGTATCACACCACACTGTTCACCACTTAGGGCATATACAGAAAGCAATTTTGCTTAATAAATAGCCACTTAATTATCATATTATTACATGCAAAACTTTACATTTTTAATGAATTAACACCTTTCACATGATGATACGTGGGGCCAAATTTCATTCATTTATCACAGCTCCTTCTGGCTTTCGCGCTTTTAATTTCCGCAAATATATTAACTTAAATATTTGCAGTGCGATGAAATGAAACATTTTATGATTTGTATGCAATATCTTTCCACTATTGCAGAATTTTAATTTATAACTCGAAAGATCAATTTTATTCACAACTAGCTGGAACCCACGACTTCGTTCGTGATTGTAAAGAATTCATATTGACAGCTATAGACATCTAACCACCATAGTGCACGATGGGAAACTCGATACTATTACCACACACAAATACCAGTCTTCTGCGCTATGTAGTTCCGGCAGCAAAGTAAAATTTACGGATACACACAAGTCTTTGGATGAAATACGAAAATATTCAAGATCGACCAATTTCAAACACCATATCTCACACACTCCCACAGTTACCGAATTTCGGCCAACGTTGTGATCGATGGGAGACTCTGTGTTACTACCACAAACAAACGCCAGTGATCTGCGATTGATAGTTTTCACTTAAAAGTGATACACCGTGACACATGCGTCTTTGGCAGAATATGAAATTGCCGCAGGTCGACCATTTTCATCCCCCATATCTTCCACACCCCCATAGCTACAGACATCTAACAACCATAGTGCACGACAACAGACACGATTCTACTACCACACATAAACACCAATGCTCTATGCTATGTAGTCGTGGCAGAAAAGTGAAATCTGCGGAGACACATGCCTTTCGTCGAAATACGAAAATATCCTTGGTCGGCCACTTACAACCACCATATCTCCCACACAGTACCACAGTTTCTGAAATTCAGGCCGCTGTTGTGATCGAAAGGTGACTCTGTGCTACTACTACACACAAACGCCAGTTATCTGTGATCTATAGTTTTCGCTGAAAAGTGATACACCATGACACTTTTGTCTTTGGCAGAAGTATGAAATTGCCACAGGTCGACCACTTTCAACCCCCCATATCTCCCACACCCCCATAGCTACCGACATCTAACAACCATAGTGCACTACATGAGATACGATTCTACTACCAAACACAAACACCAATGCTCTATGCTATGTAGTTGTGGCAGAAAAGTGACATATGCGGAGACAGTCGAAATACGAAAATATCCTTGGTCGGCCACTTACAACCACCATATCTACCACAGTACCACAGTTTCTGAAATTCGGCCGCTGTTGTGATCGAAAGGTGACTCTGTGCTACTACTACACACAAACGCCAGTTATCTGTGATCTATAGTTTTCGCTGAAAAGTGATACACCATGACACTTTTGTCTTTGGCAGAAGTATGAAATTGCCACAGGTCGACCACTTTCAACCCCTATTTCTCCCACACCCCCATAGCTACCGACATCTAACAACCATAGTGCACTACATGAGATACGATTCTACTACCAAACACAAACACCAATGCTCTATGCTATGTAGTTGTGGCAGAAAAGTGACATATGCGGAGACAGTCGAAATACGAAAATATCCTTGGTCGGCCACTTACAACCACCATATCTACCACAGTACCACAGTTTCTGAAATTCGGCCGCTGTTGTGATCGAAATGGTGACTCTGTGCTACTACTACACACAAACGCCAGTTATCTGTGATCTATAGTTTTCGCTGAAAAGTGATACACCATGACACTTTTGTCTTTGGCAGAAGTATGAAATTGCCACAGGCTCGACCACTTTCAACCCCCATTTCTCCCACACCCCCATAGCTACCGACATCTAACAACCATAGTGCACTACATGAGATACGATTCTACTACCAAACACAAACACCAATGCTCTATGCTATGTAGTTGTGGCAGAAAAGTGACATATGCGGAGACAGTCGAAATACGAAAATATCCTTGGTCGGCCACTTACAACCACCATATCTACCACAGTACCACAGTTTCTGAAATTCGGCCGCTGTTGTGATCGAAAGGTGACTCTGTGCTACTACTACACACAAACGCCAGTTATCTGTGATCTATAGTTTTCGCTGAAAAGTGATACACCATGACACTTTTGTCTTTGGCAGAAGTATGAAATTGCCACAGGTCGACCACTTTCAACCCCCATTTCTCCCACACCCCCATAGCTACCGACATCTAACAACCATAGTGCACTACATGAGATACGATTCTACTACCAAACACAAACACCAATGCTCTATGCTATGTAGTTGTGGCAGAAAAGTGACATATGCGGAGACAGTCGAAATACGAAAATATCCTTTGTCGGCCACTTACAATCCACCATATCTACCACAGTACCACAGTTTCTGAAATTCGGCCGCTGTTGTGATCGAAAGGTGACTCTGTGCTACTACTACACACAAACGCCAGTTATCTGTGATCTATAGTTTTCGCTGAAAAGTGATACACCATGACACTTTTGTCTTTGGCAGAAGTATGAAATTGCCACAGGTCGACCACTTTCAACCCCCATTTCTCCCACACCCCCATAGCTACCGACATCTAACAACCATAGTGCACTACATGAGATACGATTCTACTACCAAACACAAACACCAATGCTCTATGCTATGTAGTTGTGGCAGGAAAAGTGACATATTGCGGAGACAGTCGAAATACGAAAATATCCTTGGTCGGCCACTTACAACCACCATATCTACCACAGTACCACAGTTTCTGAAATTCGGCCGCTGTTGTGATCGAAAGGTGACTCTGTGCTACTACTACACACAAACGCCAGTTATCTGTGAATCTATAGTTTTCGCTGAAAAGTGATACACCATGACACTTTTGTCTTTGGCATGAAGTATGAAATTGCCACAGGTCGACCACTTTCAACCCCCATATCTCCCACACCCCCATAGCTACCGTACATCTAACAACCATAGTGCACGACAGGAAAGACGATTCTACTACCACACACAAACACCAAAGGTCTATGTTATGTAGTTGTGGCAGGAAAGAGAAGTATACGGAGATGCCAATTTTTGGTCGAAATATGAAAACGCCCTGCACTGACCAACTTTAATCATTATATCTCCCACATCCCCACAGCTATCGGCATTCGGCCAACGTTGTGCATGACAGGAAACTCCATGCTACTTCCACCCACAAACATCAGTGATCTGTGCTAGGTAGTGGTGGCTGAAAAGTGAAATATAGGAAAAAACACGTCTATTTTTATATATGTATAAGATTTACTCTACTTCAAACATTAAACAAAAATAGACACTAAAATAAAAATAGTTACAAACTTACAAGTTGAACATTCAAATACGATTAAATGCTTCAGTTGTGAGACGTGCTAGTTCGAGTATTGAATAATGCAACACATTCATAAATGTGTAAATATTCATTACTCGTTGTTCAGTAAAAGATGATTATAAATTTGAGTAATACATCAAACTTATTTCAGCAAACTTCTCTGCAGTGTCGTTATCTGGTAAATCAGAGCACAACACGACGCAGTGAACAAGATTGTCTACAATTTAAAAATTTTCCTGGCGATCACACAGCACTTCTTAGTCGGTATCATGACATCACCAAAATGCCCCGGATTCCGTACAGATGTACAGCCAGACGACTGTATCGGAAAAAGAGCTACACCTGTGCATCCATGTTCTGCTAGACTTTACACTTTTCCACCATTCACCGCGCCAGGTGATACACTCTCCACGTAGTCCGCACTTGCAGTCTCTGTTCCGTTCTGTCTTCCTCGTGTCGCAGCCTCGCTCCCGCTCCCGCTCGAAATTCGTTTCCTTCTTCACGAAGGATTTTTCTCGCCAGTTACGTGGGCGTGACAATTTCAGGTCCATGGTGATTGGATACACGAACATGGATATATAATATTTATTATAACTTTATCTTACCCAAGCTCACCATTCGCATAAGGCTCTCACACATTCGTAGGTTTTTAACCTGCACTCTTGACGTCTCCCAATATACTACAACTTAAGTTATATTCTGCTTATATATTTCTTTCGGTGGAGGCTCTATGTGATAGGCGCGAAGTATCACCAGCATTTATGGGGCGTCCATTAGTTACGTGTGGTGTTTTTTTCTGAATCTAATGACGGTTATACCCCCCCCCCTCCCTCTCCCCCATAACCAGGGGATCGACGTCGTTTGTAGAGCTTCTTTTTCGTTTTAGTTCTACTGTTCTTCAACGAATGAAAAAGATGACATGAGATTTCTGTCGATGCCCCTCCCCCCTCCCCCCCCCCCTTGGTGAGATTTCGCCGGACCCCCCCCCATTTCACCCCACTTAATTAATGGATGCTCCCTTACTATTAAAGAGACTCCCTGCTGGAGGAGGCACTAATCCGGTTGGAAAGAATGAGGCCACTAGACTAACCATGCACTATGATGGATAACTACCTGTCTCACTCCTACCCAACTACGTGTCAAAGTATTCGTGGAAAAATGTATACCCGAAGTTACACGTACTTTGTTTTATTTAAACGATCATAAGTGCGATCATAGCACAATGCGAAGGATGTATCATCTACCACTAGGACTAAATCCCAAGACGAATATTCGGTAACACCCACTTAAACTTGTAAATACATTGAATGGAGTTCCTCAGTTATGCCAACATCACTATTAATAACTTTGAGTCTTTCTTAAAAGCACACTGACACATGTCTTGGTCTAAAAATCAACTAATTGTGACTTTAATTTGTGTTTTAGACCGTAAAAAACTACCTAAGAAATAGTCTTCTTAACTAAACGTCCACTATGGCTTATTTTATAGAATTCAATTTTTATGTCCTTTCAGTGAGATATACCGCTGGAAACATGACATGGAAAAAGCTGCTTAGCTGAGACAGAAATCCAAAATCTCGTTTCGTTGAAACAGCACCGTGAAAAAGGTTTGCAGACTGATTTTCATTAAAATCACGGTGCTGTGAATTATTTATGAGAATGAGAAGAAACCCTGAACAATTTATTGGAGTTGACTGACATGAACGTTAAATGAGCAAAATGAACCGTTAAGGGACTTATTCTTCTCTAGCTTGCATTACATACTGTACTCGTTCTGAATAATAGCGTTGCGACAACATTCAGGAATGTCAAATATTCCTTAAATTCTGACAAACGGCTAGTGACGAAACGAAACTGACTTGTTGGCAGCTGCGTAAGGCGGCATTTCCTGCAGTTGGCTTCTCGAATTTTCGAGCAACGCAATAAACACGGAGAGATTAAAACAGAAATAGCGTGCCTCGAAGAGGAGCAATAGACAGTGGTATGTTGAACCATAGCTGGATCCTAACTCGCGCAAGCGAGTGAGAGGACGGTACAGAGATACTCGATACTAAAACTATAAACGCCAACGGTGGACAGTCAGAGAGCGGTTTAAAGATTGTAAGTGGCTATCTGACGTTCGCATAGGAGTGAGAGGTTCCTGTTGCGCGCTTTAAAACGACCTAACATCAGCCTGCAAACTGTGAGCCAGTTGTCAGTGTTACAAGTTAAATAGCAGCTAGTAAACACATTCTACGAAAATAACAGGTGTATTATGTAATGGAAGGCTTCCACGGCCTCAGTAAATAGTTCTCATGCATACCACGTAGCAGTAATGCCCTAGAACAGCGGTATTTATCTCTCTACCTACTACCCACTTTTGTATTTCTATTAGTAGTAATATAATAGTGGTTTATAAAGTATGGAGGTAACTTTATAAAATATGTACAGTAACATCAAGTATAACGATATGGTTAGTGAACGATATGTTTCCTGCTGACGGAAAATTTATTATGCACGGGTTCAAAAGATAGCCTTGGTCGCCATCCTATAAGGTAAATCATCAATAGGCAATTCTTAAGACGGATTTGTCTCTAAAGCGCCCCACACACTTACAGTTTATCTGAAGGCACTGTACTGTCAGTTTATCGTTGTTGTACACACATATGCAGTCGATATTAAGATCGTAGACTGCAGATATTGCGTAACTGTCAGCGTGTGGATTGTTGAGATCGGGGCCTGAACTGCCAGCAGTTCGCAGTTAACAAGCTTTGAAGTTAATGATCCCAAGGCCAAAACGGACACACACACGCAGTTCGACTGCAGTCACCGCGCCTGACAGACACGTTATTCTGTGCCTGACGACAGGCCACAGGTCTTTCGCGCTGTTTAATCTGTTTTGGACTGTCAGGAAAATGGACAACAAACCGCAATTATTTCCTCATTTATTGAACTATATCGCCAATTTTCATGTTTGTGGAAGGTAAAAGATGAGTCATGTACAAATAAAGAAAAGATCCTGACGCTTCAGAACTGTCACAGTTTTTTATTTTTTATCAATGCAATAATTAACTGTATATGGAATTGAGCGTATTCTATTTATATTTTGGTTATAAGTTACATTTTCTATATATTTCTATCTTTTCCGTGGTTTATTATAATATAAAAAGTTACTGAACAATAAACAAAATAAAAATTATTCTTACCTGCATGTAAAAATCCTTGAGAGTCTGGTAAATAAATTTGGCAGTTTCTGATATTATCATACCAAGGGCTAGTGATGAAATTCTCGAAGGAAACTTTAAATCTTCAAAACTCTGACCCGTAGCCAAAAATATCAAGGTGACTGTCGGTCTTTCTTCTGCTTGGCGCATTCCGTTGTCTGCCTTTGTAATGAATGGACTAACTAAACTTAACAGTTCATTGAAATTTTCGTCACTCATTCTTAAGAAATTAATTAAGTCATCTGTATGTGATTGTCGTAGTTCACGCAACAATGTCATGTGGGAACGGTTACTCTTTTCTTGCAACCACTGTTTCATCCAAAACCTCTTTTTGCGTCCCGGTGTTGAAAGTAATAACATATTATTCAAGATCGCAATCGCACAACGTTTTCTTCGTAACTAAAATGCGACCAATTATGAACGTGAATTATGTTAATGAAACAGTGAATTTGAAACGCACAACTACGCTGCAACCGCGCGAGTTCATAGATTTCGAACGACAGTCCGCTGGACTGAAGTTAAAATTCTTCAGTCCACTGGCCTGAAGTTAACGAACTCTAGTGAGTGGGCAGCACACAGTCCATGGCCTGTACAGACCACCGCCTACAGGCAGTTGTCGTGTATGTGTGTGGTGCTTTGAGATTTCAGCCTACAGTTCTTCGTCACAGGCATCGGCCTGCAGTTCTTCTGTAAGTGTGTGGGGGCGCTAAGGGAAGTCTGCAAATAATGGTATCTGATTCGGCATACAGTTACACAACAGTTTATTTAAAATCACAAAATGACCAGTCCGGTACCAGTCACGTATTATAGTGTAGGCCTACTAAACAATGTACCTCGATCCCGAAGGTTGTATGTTTACAATTAGGAAATTACTACTTTAAACTACACATCGGGAGCAGTCAATCAGATCTACCGTCACATGGCTTGGTTTTCACATATCACGGACAACGGTACGACTAGTAATTCACATGGCTCCAGCTCTTAACTTCACTCCCGACCCCAAGGTGGTTCAGCACACACCGGTAGTTTCAAAATTACTCTCCGCTCCTAACATGGATGCTTGTTTCTTTCAACCTTCGGCCAATCATACCTTCTTTTACTATCACATGAGTCTATCTAACCAATCGTATATTTCGTTCCAACTTAGAACACCAGAGGTTACCTCTTAGCTAAGTCTTTCCACTCTCCACTTTATTCATTGAGTCTCACCTAATTCTATTGTTCTGTCTTATCGGTTAACCCTTCCTTACCGGAACGTCACCTGTACCAAAACAGTTCAGCTTCCTAACAATCGCGTTACACAAGGTAAAGGGAATAATAACTAGCTAAAAGCACGGCTTTGTGATGTCTCGCAAAGTTTTGTTATAAGAAATATTATATACAATTAAAGAAATTAATAAATAATCTTAACAATTTTAACATTTAAACTTCACGAACTATCATCAAGAACTGTGGTTTTCGTTTGTTAACAAAAAATAATAAGGTACATTTGTAATAAGACACAATCTTTAAACACTTAAAAAATCAATTTATTTAATTTTGTTTTAACCAGATAGAAAAATCTCATTCGAGTTTCTTCCTGTTTTCTACATTTTAACATACTTGAATTACTAATTCTGTCATAAGAAAATCTTCTATTTAATACTAGGCTTTCTAAAGTTTTTAGTCTCGATTACGCAACATATGTTAAACCTACAGAAATTTCTTTGTCTCCAATATCTGCAACGACTTTACCAAATGTTAACCCTTCAGCTTTATGAATTGTTATTGCAAAAGCTGATTGTAATGGAAATTGTTTTCTGGAACAAGTGATATACCCTCTTTAACAAAATTTAGTTGTTGGTGGATTTGGAACACAATCACTATTTTGATAAGTTAAATGAAAATAATAATCAAAACGAACCATTATCACTCATGGCATTTGATCAGGCAGACTTAGATTTTCTTCATAAATAATATCTTGAACGTAACCTAAAGCTCCATTCACTAATTCTTTTACGACTCATAAATTAGAGTGTAACATAACTTTAGATCCAATAGTCAAAGATATAAATGGTTCCAGTCACTTTCTACAGAACAATCATGAAAAGGTGGAATATAAGCTTAATTTTTGATTATTATATTCTTTTACATCTTTATTTGTTGCAAATAGCCTGATAGCTTCGTTGAAAAATTGACGTTGTAATGGAAATGTTTGTATACAACGTGCCATTAATTTTTTATAGTCTTCGATTGTACTCTCGCCATTTCCAGTACGATCAAGTGTATCTCGAAATATTTCCTTTTGTCGGAAGGAAATTGACAAAAACCAATATTTTTGAATACTTAATTTGAATAACAATTTCCCTTCTAAGAGGAATTCATTTCCTTCTATTTCATCAGTATAAAGTTCTCTGTCATTAACAGGCTGTAACTGTTTGATATAACCAATCCACTAAATGGTTCATCTTGTCTTGAAGGAATAACTCTTCGTAATAGTAAATCAATTTTCCTCAAAAGACTGCATCCAATCATATTAATTTTATTTATGAACAAAAATTTATACTGATGAATTTCCTACTGAAATTGAGCAAGTGAATGTAAACTGGGCTCTCTTAATACTTTAGTTTCTCCTATTAAAAGTTTTGAATGTATTGTTGAACCATTTAAATTGACAGCAGCAGCACCAATTGGCGCAAGCAATAGATAGGAAGATGATCCCAATGTTTGATTCAATCGAATAGTAAGATAAGTAATTATTGAACTTTTCACAGCTTTCCCCTGAACAACAATTCTTTTAATTGGAAGTTCGTCTTCATAACCTTGTAGATAATTATGTTGTTTTTCAAATATGTTTATCAGTTATTGTTGCTCATTAGAAAAAACAATATTCGTCGGTAAGTTATAATGAGTATAAACATTTATCTCTGTTTTTGTGATAACATTTCATTTTCATTAGAATGTTCTAATACATTCAATACTTGTCCATTTGAATTATATTATTATTCAAAATATCTTCATTTGTAAAATGTTGCTCATACATAATTTTCCAGGTGTTATTTTGTGGATTTAGATCAGTTAATTATCACCAAGGATCATCCAGCAGAACTTGTTGTTAGTAAAAATTTTCATTGTTTTCAACACCAGGATTATATTTAAATTTTGGTATAACTCTAAGAATAAAAGATACTTTTTAGTAACATAATTCTGCACCTCTTTTATACATTTTTGTAAGAATACAAATCATGTAATGACATATTTTCCAATTCCATTGGTCGTTGCTGATATTTATTCAAAGAACTGGAAATAGAAATGCTTCAATCTTCTCTGTTCATATCGACGTGCTCCCATACATTGTCTGATAAATTAATTGTTACAAATAATAATACTGTATGGGGCTGTGGAAGGATATCCTTTATAAAATAGACCTGGTGTGCGCGTAACTTTTGTTTCAAATGCCTTTAAGGTTAAAGTCATCCATAGGAAAATAAATAATTTGGAGAATTTGTTTCAAAACAAATTTGTAAGCTACACGATCGAATAGCAATAAAAAATACAAACCAAAAAAAAAAAAATATTTCGTGGGTCATGGGATCGAACTTAAGACTCCCCGCTCTCGTTAATACACTGCCTTAACACGCAAGGCTAAACCAATGTTATTAACAAATAATCTTCCGTATAAGTCATTCAGACACAATTTCTACACATTTTAATCCCCGATTTTTCTTAAACGGAGGCCCACCAGGCAGAACTGATTTAGGGCAAGACCCAGAGATGACGTACTATTTATCAGACTTGTTCGTTCCACTATAGCGATTTATACACTGAAGACCTCTCCTTGTCAGCATGAAGGAATCAAAATAGTAAAAATAATTGAAACTCTCTAAATTGGTTTTAAAAGTCAATTTAATTAAAAAAACTTAAGTTCATCAGTATCAGACAAAATCCCTACCCCCTGCCATGAAAATTGGAACGCTCTCTAGTGACCCAGAAGAATGCTTCTGCCAATCAGAAGAGCATTGGGACACCAGTCATCCAATGCCGCGATACCTTCACCTTCCAGACAGCTGATCAAATCTTCCAAACACCAAACGTTGACTGTGTTTAGTAGAGCACATGAAACACATCTCAGCGTAGTTCAGCATAGAAATCGGCAGCAATATGTCGGTCGGCATTTATCACTAGCACGCGGTGACACGCCGAAAGTAATAGGAGTGTTATTACTGTGCGAGAATACATACATCAATCCCTCGTAATGATTTTTTATCAGTCATTAATGTTCAATCGGACTCTAGGACCGGAAGATGACGGCTGAATACAAAGTGAATCACCAAAATTAAATTATTGACGTTTTCGAGACTAACAGTAGTCCGATTCGACTTGTGTGGTGCAACTTCAAAACCTAAAATGCCACCAGAGAAACGATTACTTTTGTATAGAGCATCCATTCGAAGGACTTTAAAACCAATCTGAAAGTGTTGCGATATGAATTTACCACGTCTCCAGTAATACGTCTCCAGTAATGTACAAGGAAAAGGTAGCCTGTTACTCTGTACTCGCTTTTCCAAATCTAACATATCTCTCATTTAATTAAATGAAATAGCCTTCTTCTTTATTGCCACGAAACCAGAAAGAAGCAGTAAAATTTTTTATTCGTTGAATCTAATTTACAAAACTTTATTAGGTGTACCTGAAATATATCGCGGTGATGACACGAGACGCATAAAAAACGGAATTAAAATTACTCCTCACCAAAGTTGGATTCATACCGGTTTCCAGGAGAGCAAGTCAGTTCAGCGTATGAGCGCTACAGTTGGCTCAGCCAGCCAGGACATATCACCTGCCGGGTGCCACGCTCACGGTTCCTCCAGAGAGGGGCGCCCCAAGTCTCCCGGCTGTGCACTTTTCGCGAGGCCGACTCCGTTCATAATGCAGCAGCGACTCATTTTACTGCCGGTCCCGCGGCGCCGCAGTCCTGCGTGCTCATTTACATACCGCACGCCAGCTCCTCTCGCTCGTCTATGAATGTTGTACGCGCCGCATCACGAATGCCGCAATATTTCCGCTCTCCATCCAGCAATGTTGGCTCAAAGCGCTACAGGGTCCCGAAAGAAACGGAATTGCTCTGAACCCCCCGTGCTAGAAACACGAAGATGCATATGAGGCAATAGTCTCGGCGAGAATCGGAGCTACAGTAGAATGCTTTCAAAGAATATTTAAAGCAGATTATGTAAAATATTTTTGGTGGCAAGAGAATAGAATGTATAAGATTTTCCGATGATATTGCCTTATCAGCAGAAAGCAAACGAACTCGAAACAAAATGCTGAAAGATCTGAATGAAGCTTGTCAATAGTGTAGCCTCTTCAGTCCTGAACTCATAATAAAAGTGCAAGTGAACTACTATTGTGTTATTTACTTTGTGTTAATGCTAGTTAACAATGAATTTTATGAAATTATAATTAATTTTTTATGGATGGTTTAAATTCGTTATAACATTAATTTATAGTTTGATTTTAACTGAGAAATGTCTGTACAGATTTAATAAGTTATTAAAGCAGTGAAAACACTTGTAAATGAAAAAAAAAAATATGACTTTACCTTTATTTCGACGGAC
>JARYHS010013630.1:232985404-233111236 GCA_031002005.1 Vandiemenella viatica
GCTACCGTTAAGAAAACGTGAGTTGCCAAAAAAAGGGAGGGGGAATTATTAAAATCTAAAATAATTCCTGAAAATGGAAAATACATATAATAATGATGTTAAAGGGGATCTAATAGGTTACTAACTAGAACCATGAATTTCAGACACAAAATAAACCTCATTTATTGAGTCTTATGGCCTTACAAGGTCGGGTAGTAATTAACGTTACGTTAAACACAATTAGATCAGCAAAAACAAGCAATACCCGACGTTTACAATTCGCCGGAGTAAGCAAACAAAACTGAATGAAATATCTCAAACAAGTAATAAAAACAGCAAAGTTAACATTGAAATAACATGGCAACACAGGCCATCAAATTGAAGCTAACATTTTACTGTACAAAGGAAAATCCCAGGGGGCGCCGTATAAAGTGAATGAAAAGCATCAAAATTGAATTAACAAACAGCAAGATGCTTAAGAAAAAATTGAATCGAAATATAAATTCAGCTAGCTCAGAATTTAAGTGACGGGAGCAGAGTCTTAACCCAGGCGTCGCTTAAGGGCACATAAGTCTGTTAAAATCCACTGAATAGTGACCGTCGTTTCTGGTACATTACCATAGAATCATCGCCGTGATGGTGAGCGACAAACACAATGCCACTGCAGCAATGGAAGCTAAATAAGCGGCTACGACCGCGTTATTAGCATAACTTCCAAATAATGGCAAGCATGCCACTCGACATCTCGCTTTCCCAAAGCAAGAAATGATCAACCACAATGATCATCAGAGAGCGTGCCGGCTGACACGTCTGTTCACCAGCTCGTCTTGGACCCAAGTCACGTCCGTTCATCAGCTCGTCTTGGACAGAAGTGATGTCTAAAAATGGCTCCTTCTTCTTCCTCGGCTAGTTGCTCGCCACATGTAAAAGAACTCCACGGAATTAGTATTGTAGACCCCAATAAATGTTCAGGATTGGCTATCTACACATTTCCGTCGTCACGTGTTTAATATCATGCGTCGCATTCGCCGTCTCCTTCGCGCGCGTTTCCTACGTGGCCTTCGGGGTAGTAGCGGGGTAGGGGTAGGTCACCGCCCGATTTCGAACGGGACTCAAGCCGGGCTGTCCCGGCGCCATCGAGTCGCCTCGCCTGCTCCATTGTTCCTCTCTCAACCGCCGAAATGGCAGTTTCTAGCCTTCGATATTCAGCCCTTCTGAGCCATGCGTTTACAGAAAATTGATTTACAATAAAATATACCTTTGGCCGCCCTGGTTTTAAACATACATTTAACCTATCCAGACAACCCTCATTATTTACAATTAATTACACGTTGCAAGACTAAATAATTAATAAATTTGAATATAACAAAAAAGAATTATGAATATAATTAATAATAATTTAATTATATTCATTGTGGGTGACACTGTCACACCACATTATATAGATTTGGTATTAAAAATTTTACACTTTTGTTATTACGAAGCAAAAGGGTGTCATCAGAATTTGCTAACCATAATTGTAAATAAGTCTCCGCAACATCTGTAACAACCCATTAACTCTGTTCTGCTTGGAGCCAGAAATAGTTTTCTAATTGAAGTGATTGGCAGACTTCATATATTCCAAAAATAACTAAAGTTGTGGCAGCTAAAACATTAAAAATTAAGTGCACGTAAACGGTATAAAATGTTCTTTTTTTGATTATGGCTTTACGCCTCATCGACGTCGAGATCAGTAGAGGCGGAAGGAATGGAGGCCAAGGAACGAGAATTAACTCGGCCATGGCTTTTGAAGGAAGCATCCCGGAATTCCTGGAGCCGTTTGGGGAAACTACGAAAAACCAAAATTTGGATGACCGGATGGCGATTCGAAACCGTGTCCTCTTTAATGCGAGGCCAGAGTGTTACCGCGCACCTACAAAACTCGGTAAAATGTTCCTAAAATGAAGAATACAAACAAGATTTTGCGACACAATATTTCAGACACAAAATAAGGCCGTAAGCTAAGTCTCAAAACATGGGATATATTTTACTTTGTTAGTACAGTCAAACAGAGATTAAAGTATTGGAAGGAGTTTGGTTTTTGATTTCTCCGTAAGCTACGTAGCCAAAGACAGATGAAGAAGAGAGACGAAAAAAGAAAATAACAAATTTAATTTAAGAAACATTTCAGTTTCCGTAGTGTTACCGTAGCTACAGCGTTCCTAAATATCAAATCTTGAAATGAGTTGAGCCACATCCAGAAATTTCAGAAATGCGTATATATATACAAATAATATTTTTTTTCGTTTTATCAGTTACTAATTACTTTTCCACTATCCATTTCATGTTATGTAAAAATGAATTGAATGTTGCTACGAAGTAAAATCGTGGACGCTGGTATAACAAATAAGCAAAATTGAAACAGTTTTCATTTGCATACCTTTTAACCCTAAGTAATAACTATTGGGATGCCTATTTCAGACTAATTTCACATTTTATGAATGTATTTAAAGTAAACTTTTATGTGGTCACTCGAAAAACTGTACAAATAAATAAGTGGAGCAATTGAGATAAACGTCTGAACGTTAACTGAGACGCTGTCACAAAATGTGAGAGACATGATATTCTAAACTGTGAAACATAAAGTAAATTCACTTCATACTATGACTAGAAGGAAAATCAGTTCAGTACGATTATCCCATATTATTATAATCATGTATATCATTAACGATGAGTGATCTTACCTTCATCACTTTTTTAAGGTTAGACATTGATCAACAACTAACGGCTTTTTCTTCAGAATAAAACAAAGAACTTACCAAACCAAGAAAGACATTGGAGGCACTACACGTTACAGCGAAGGTTCATCAAAAGCCAGGTAGACCTGCATCCTAGGTTCTAAGTTGCTGGATGTTTGGGAAGTGTAAGGCAAACACCGAATATGAACAGGACAATGACAACTACAATCGATATTCCTTGTGACATAGTCTGTCGCCCAACTCTGTGATTTTCAGTCATCCAGTTGCGCCTTCGGATATATAGTAGCTAGCCACCACGAATACGTCAGTAATTATTGTGAAATTATCCTCGCTTTTCAGTCAGTAAGTAGAAATTGTCATTTTATCAGTAAACGCTATAATGAATCTCCTTTTTTCTTCCACTCATATTAATTTCAACTGCTGAAAAATCGATTTATAGCTGTGGCGGAATGTTTATAATGAGTTGTTCTTCAGGGTTAAGTAATTGAATTTCACAAACAAGAAATCACGTTTCCAAAACTTTGACGCTATAGTTTTTGTCGGACCAGCTTGGAACTTTGATTAATCACAGAACCGTGATATCACAATAGTTAAAATTACGACTGGTCGGTACTGCTTCTTCTAAGCGTTTTCCTTTATTCAAAAAACTTCCAGTGAAAATCGCATTAAACAGTGTCTGCAAGAGAGTAGAATGATTAGCTTGCAAATTTTTCAAAAAATAAGGAATAATGGATGCATTCATTATGATTTCTATCCTTAACTTATTATTCAGACTAGTCTTAATCGTGGAAAGTGTTGAGAAGGAGCGTAATCTCTGATTCATCTAAAGTGTCGTATTTTTAAATATCTGCAAAGAGAAAGTTTATTTTTGTTTTTAGCTAAATTTTAACATACCATTCATTCTGAATTTGTGGACAAAATATTGATAAATATATGTATCCATTTTCCTGTTGGCTTCTGAGCTATTTCTCTTAATTGTCTAATCCAGACACTTTCGTAATCAGCTCTGACTGAATTTAACATGTCTGGATGAAATTTTGATGAGATATATAACTTTCTCAGAAAATTTACAGTGTTAAGTAACATTTACTTAAACCGACAACTTGATATTGTAGATTGCTTATAAAAGTATCTTGCAGAGAAAGAATCTCACTCAATTATTAAAATTTTATCTGAAATTTTATTTTTAGGCTATTTTGAATTTATTCATGGTAAGGAGAATTGGTGTAATCTGGAATACTTAAACACCATATTAGGCGTCCTTAACAATTTCACTCATGTTTAGAAAATTTGATCTTAGGTTATGTAATAAATTCTTATATGTCATTGTGAAAAGATGATTCTTACAATCGCTTGTTCAGCAAAGTTGCGATAACGAAATCTACTACGCCTTCTACGTGTATCCCACGTTTAAGGGAAATTCAAGAGAGTTGATCTAAACTATACAGTACTTATTAGCTTGTGCAGTTTGTATTCAGTATCTTTGATATATAATGTTGCAGCCGGACAAGGAAAAATATTCCTCACATCATCCCACAGGACTGACGTGTTTGCACTAGAACGTGATCTTGGTGAAAGTAAGCTTCAGTATAGGCGCTAATATGGAAGGACACATTTGCAAACAACGATTTTCAAATTAAAAAAAAATAATTAAAAATCATACAGTAATTATGGCTCTAAATATTAAATAGCTCTCGTGACAAATTACACTGTGCTGATTCGTTTTCATTTTTCATTTAGGCGGGATGGGGAGGTTCATAGAATTAAAATGCAATGACATGTTGTTTCGCAGTGTAAGCTCACATGTTTATATAGAATTTTTGGTGCTCTCTCAATATAAGATACTGGGATAATATTCATAGTTACTGGTTATAGTGGTAGCTGTAATGAAAATAGAGGGGTATGCACCAAATGATCTAGCGTGGTCAGGATTTGATTGATTATTAAAAACAATTCCTTCTCTACCAACTTTTGTTATCACTTGTATACATTAGGAAATTTTTTGGGCACACAGTGCTACACTCGACTGAAAGTGAAGTTGTGTTTAAAATGATTTTACTGTGCAAGATCAATCAAGCAAAACAATAAACATAATAAAACTGTGGCCACCATAACAAAAGGATTAAAAATGTACTGACCGCAACAAAGTCAATCACTAAATCATAGTACATAGGAACACTGGACCTACTAGCAAAGCAGCATTAACGTTGCTAGGTATTACATCGACGTCTCAAGTCAGATTACTTTGATTCTCTGGGCCTCTGAAAACTGACTCTTGAAACGCGTCACTCGTTAATCTTATATATAAAGATGAATGTATGTTTGTTTGTTTGTTTGTTGGTTTGTTTGTTCTTCATACAAATCCACAGTTTTCATCCGATCTCGATGAAACTTTGCACACATATCCTTTGAAACAAGGAGAAAAATACTGTCTACATTTGGTTGAAAAATTATCTGTATAAATAACACATGTTGTGTCATAACTTCGAAATACGGTGATAGACAGACACGTTGGATGTGGACGTCTCCAGACCGTGTTTTTGGGTAGTGAACTGGCAGCTCAGTGGCTAAAGAGCTTGCTTACGAACGTCGTGATCTCCGTTTCAAATCTCCGTCGAGGTTAAGATTTTTATAATTGTTTTTCATCGTAAGAGTCAGGCCTGGGCCGTAAGTTATTTGGATTGAATGTTAAACTGTAGATATTATAAAGTTAGGGGTGCAATGCGAGGCAAATCGTAGGTAGTCTTGCAATGTTGTAGGTGTACACTTTTTTTACGTTATAATGATCCCTCAGGTGTTGTTCGCAGTCATTGTGTGAGTGTGAACCACAGTAATCTTTATATATAAAGATGAATGTATATTTGTTTGTTTGTTGGTTGGTTTGTTTGTTTGTTTGTTCTTCATAGAAATCCACAGTTTTCATCCGATGTCGATGAAACTTAGCACACTTATCCTTTGAAACAAGAAGAAAAATACTGTCTACATTTGGTTGAAAAATTATCTGTGTAATTAACACATTTTGCCTCATAATTTCGAAATACGGCGATAGACACACACGTTGGATGTGGACATCAACGTACCACTTTTTCGTGTAGTGGACTGCCAGCTGAGTGGTTAAAGCGCTTGCTTACGAACGTCGTGGTCTCCGGTTCAAATCTCCGTGGAGTCCAAGATTTATAAAAATTGTTTTTCATCGTAAGAGTCAGGCCTTGGCCGTAGGTTATTCGGATTGAATGTTAAAATGTAGATATTAGAAAGTTAGGGGTGCAATACGAGGCAAATCGTAGGTAGTCTTGCAATGTTGTAGGTGTACACTTTTTTATGTTATAATGATCCCTCAGGTGTTGTTCGCAGTCAGTGTGTGAGTGTGAACCACAGTAATATTATTATAAATACGGAAGTAAGTCTCTGTGTTTTTGTTACGTTTTGATGACTAAATGGCTATATCGTTGTGATAGAATACTATAAGGAAATCTGTATGAAGGGCACAGGATATTTTTTTCCAGTATGATTAACAGTTGTAGACACGAAATTTTGAGACCTTATCGAATGGTGACAGAAATATGTTTGAAATTGATTCCCATAACTTCGAAATACTGCGATAAACAGACACGTTGGATGTGGACGTCAACGTACCGTGTTTCCCTGTTGTGGACTGCCAGCTGAGTGGTTATAGCGCTTGTTTACAAACGTCGTGGTCTCCGGTTCAAATGTACGTGGAGGCTAAGATTTTTAAAAATTGTTTTTCATCGTAAGAGTCAGGCCTTGGCCGTAGGTTATTCGGATTCAATGTTAAAATGTAGATATTAGAAAGTTAGGGGTGCAATACGAGGCAAATCGTAGGTAGTCTTGCAATGTTGTAGGTGTACACTTTTTTTCGTTATAATGATCCCTTAGGTGTTGTTCGCAGTCAGTGTGTGAGTGTGAACCATAGTAATATTATTATAAATACGGAAGTAAGTCACTGTCTTTTTGTTACGTTTTGATGAGTAAATGGCTATATCGTTGTGATGGAATTTTATAAGGAAATCTGTATGAAGGGCACAGGATATTTTTTCCAGTATGATTAACAGTTGTAGTCACGAAATTTTTAAATCTTATCGAATAGTGACAGAAATATGTTGGAAATTGATTCTCTTCAAGAGGCAGGTTCGACGGTAGAATGATATAGTGATAGCTTTCCTGTCATATTATGCCGACTCGATATTGTTTGGGACCAATCCTTGTTACCAACAACTTTTATATTTAATTCTGGCAAAAAAATTCTTAATTCATGCGTACGAAGTCGCGGGTACGAGGCTAGTTTGTATATATTACTAGTGTTGGTAGCGATGTGACAACGTGAGCAATCAAGGTCCGTTTGATGAGTGGAGTAAAATTTGTTGCAGGACGTATGTTGTGGATGATAATCACTTTACCAGGATGTAGAACTGCAATATCGCTGCCCCAAGTGACCTGCTTGCGTGGGAAATGGCGCTAGGCGTTTACATCGAGGCACGTGATGGACTCTTACATCTGGCCGGCGTGGTGGAGTAAATCGTTTGAAACACCTGCTTAACTGTGCATTGCTTGAAGGCGAAAGTTTGCTATACATGACAGCCACGCGAGTCGCGACGATCTGTGGCAGCGGTACAGTGCATAGCACGCCGACAGTGTTGTTGGCGGCGTCACCAGTGGAAGGTACGTCAAGTCTTTTCGGCGGAAGGGTCAATATCTGAATTATCTTGCACGAGACGCTCCTTCGACGTCGTACTTCTCTTAAAGTCCGTGCGTCAGATCCCACACGCGTAGCTATAAGCAATGATACTAGCAATATGTTAACAGCTCCTCTAGCCTACCATAGGCCACTTCAAACGCACATCCACACGCTTATTGGGCGATTTTCTGTTGACGTAGTTCTCTTGTGACGTTGGAGTCTTTCTCAATTTTCTGCATTCGGCTGTTCGGTGGAGACGATAAACTGGTGGTCATACGAATCAGAAAACATTCAGTGAGAGAAATGTTCTGTAACTATTCAGCAAAATTTTCCTCCCACATTTGCTCGTTTTCGTGTGACCTCTACGCTGCTGTACTATTCGTTTTAAAAATAAATGCCTCTTCTGTGTAAATGTTTCAATTATGGCACCATTACTGCCAATAATGACACAAATACCACAGGACAAAATGTCACAAACCGCTATAGTACCTGCAGAAGTTTCGCCCTGATTGCTGTATTACGACCACAGTAGCAATAGCAGCTTAGTTAAGATTTGCATAATAATCTTCATCCACGTGCCTAGCTTGATGCAAGCGATATAAAACATCTTTCCATATCTCCAAATAACACCTACCACCTACAAAATGCGTTGTGTGTGTGTTTTTAAATCTAGTGTGATTTATCACTATTCCGGACCATTAGTAGTAGACTCTTCACAGTAGTTGAGATTTTAAGGTCGCATATGTGCTTGTATTGCTCTGGAACAATTTGTAGTTGCCCAGTTATCTTAAATGATTATTCGTGCAAATAATGCTCCTGGTTTAACTTTTACTACTATTCTTGAAGGTATCACAGGGAATAGTAAGTAAAAACTGGCTTAAACTCTTCTTGGTACTCCACTTTCTGTGTGCTTAGCCTTCTCTCTATTATTGTGTCACGCTGTAAGAGGCTTCTTGAACATGCGGTAGGTTAAAACCAGGTAGTATTATATTTCCATTTGGATACTTAACATACATCTTGGTTAAAAATTGTTAATAGACGAATAGCAACAAAAATTCTTGAGATTGAATTGTTACTCTGTCTTCATTTTAATTCAGTAAACCAATGACATATGTGAAAGAAAAGGTAGGAAACATGAGTTAATTATCTGTGGGGAACATTGAACATATCGATCACCCGATTAGCATTTATATGTGTTTATTGTCTCTTCGGATGAAGCTGCGTATGTAGTTTTAAATTCAACATTTCAGCCATCTGATTCTTTTCAAATTACTTTGAAGAAAGCCACAATAAATCAATGTGCTTCCAACTATCGAAAAAGCCACAGTAAGAGGACTGAAATGTCAGGCATCAATAAATAAATCCCGTTTCACCAGAAGAATCTAGAAAATAATGACAAGGGCCTTGAAAGTCTCTGTAGCTTACAGAAATATTTGTTTTAGCTCATTCCTTTAAAATTTCCACTTTTGGTTTTTCGATTAGACTGATTTCAAAAGTTTAAATATTATTTGTATGTTCTTCACTGCAAATCTCTTATCAATCGACACAGCGAGTATGACGTGGGAGCTAACAATGGAATGAATTTCTTGTGTGTAATCCGGGCAATAGATACTACAGCTGTTTGGATATTTTCAAATGATTCAGAGAGTCACATTTACTAAATGAAATCATTTGTTCCAGTTACAGGCAATAGCTGTAGGCATCCACCGGTAATTTGCAAGAAATAATGCTGACGTTTATACTAGTGCCAAAACTGTCTTTATCACTCTTTACCCCTTGCCCTTAACGTAAAAATCTTTTATAATTTAGCGTGGATCGTAGCAATGCTACCGATTATGGTTGAAAGCAAGACATAAACATTTAATACTTAAATACAGATTTTATTTCTTAAATAAAACAAAGTCGGTATTGGATATTCCTTTGTTTTGCCGTTGCTCCATTCTACATCTACATCTACATCCATACTCTGCAAATCACAAACATTGTGGGTGGCAGAGGGTGCTAAGCACCAATCCTAAACCCGCCCATTCCAATCCCGAATAGTGCGAGGAAAGAAGGAATACATATAAGTATCAATACGGCATCTTATTTCTCTAATCTTATCCCTCCGGTCATTGCGACCTAAATAGGTTGGCGGAAGAAGTATTTCATTGCACTCGAAATTTAAATTTTTTCGCATATTCTCCAATAAATTCGAACGCAAGCTACGTCGTCTGTTTTCCAAACTATCCCAGCCCAATCTATGAATCAATTCTGTAACGCTTTCATAAGGGCTGTAACAAGATGTCACGAATCTAGCGGCTCTCCTCTGCACCCTCTCAACTGAGTCAATCAGAACCTTGCGATACGGATCCCAAACCCCACAACAGTAATCCAGATGCGGACGCACTAGTGTTTTATACGCTATCTCCTTTGTTTGAGCATTACAATTCCTCAAAATACGACCTATGAATCGTAATTTAGAATTTGCCTTGCCTACGACGGAAGTTATGTGCATGTCCCATTTCATGTTGCTTTGTACTATCACCCCCAGATACTTCACGGAATCAACCGTGTCAACAGGTGAATTGTTTATTTTGTACTCGTGAACAACCTGATTCTTCTTGTTACTGTGTTTTGTCCATTGTGTTTGAAGTTTTTTTTTAGCATTCTGCTATACCTATCCGTTTAAATCTGAGTCAATAGTTCCTGTACATAACTTACCAATTAGTCTAAAGCGAAAATTGATCATGTTGAAGCTATGTAACATTTCTGCCCAGGTGAGTTTCAAATAAATGTAACATAACCGTGTGGGATATTTGTTGTTAATAGTAATCGATTTCTCAAAAATCAGTTTGACCATGGTCTTTTGAATGAACCATCACTGCATTGGCCTGAAGTTATTTTGGCAAACCATGAAAAACCGAAATCTGTATGGCCGGACGGAAATTCGAACCAGCGTCCTCCGACAGCGAGTTCAGATCTATATTGCTCATTGTGGTAGTAATATGACATTATTTATTTTATTATTCCTAGTTTTGAATAAGTTTTTTTAGCACTGAGTGAACCAGTAACAGGAGTTCTTGGTGGACAGTGAACAGGTGGAACAGTGGAGGCTGCGGCAGCTGTGTCTGTCTCTGTCACTCACCCTCCCCGACCTAATGGGACGCTCCTTCCGGCCTCGCTCTCCGCTCGTTACACTTCTCATGACTTGATTACGCTGCGCAGATAATGTTTCAGATGGCATCCTAACTTCCGACGACGCAAATTACGCACCGCGTCTGAACTCCGTGACAGTTTGCGCATAAAGTGAAAGTTCACTAGACGTCATCCGCCGCTATCTATATCGGAAGGCAGAGGATGAAATTCTTTCATGAGTTAGATAAAGAGAAATAAAGCTGATATCACCCGTACGTATTATAAACACTATAAAACAATGGAAATGTACTTTTATACTTCCAGTATATATACTGAAAAGTAAGTATAGTAGGGGCCAATATGACGACCTCATGCAGCTTCAATCATGTTTATTATTGTTGTTGGTATTACTGATATATTTGATAGGTTATAAGTTTTATGAATAATCGTATAAATATCTGCAAAATGATTTTTTATGTGATTCCACAAGCCGTAGTTTGTACAGTCTTTGGGTAGCGTAAGTTTAATAACGTTAGCTAGCATTGTGAGAGCCTTTGGCTTTCTCGAGCGGGCACAGTGATTGATTAAGCGTAGATAAAGAATTCATCACACATCCTATGTATTATTGGATTAAAAAAAAAAACAAAAAAAAAACAAAAAAAACAAAAACAAAAAACTGAAGACTCGAACTGAAGGTATCGAAAAAACTAAACGTAGAATCGAAAATCCGAAAGAAACCCTATCAGCTAATAATCTGAACTGGATGCAGCTCAAGCAAAAAAATAATAATAATAAAAAATAAAAAAAAAATTCAGGGACATATATTGATCGTAGGTGGTGATTTTAACCTACCGTCGGTTAATTTGGACTCATGGACTTTCAGGCTGGGTGAAAAAGATAGGTTAATAACTGAAACGTTCCTAGAATTATTTGCAGAAAGATCTCTTGAACAGATGGTTGAAGAGTCAACGCGGTGTGACAAAGATTCCTCGTCCATTTTGGATCTTTCTCTTACAAGCAATCCTGATAATGTAGAAACAGTTTGTGTAGAAGACAGTATATGTGATAACAAGGCGGTTGTGGTAACTTTAAAATCTAGTATGAATTTGAAGCATGACAAAGAAAAACTCGTATATTGCTTCGATAAGGCAAACGATGTGGGTATGGTTGATCACTTGGGGAAAAATTTTGAAACGTACACGCTAAATACAAATGTTGAGGAACAATGGTTTAATTTAAAAGAAATAAGATGGAACGGTTTAAATCAATTTGTTCCTAAGAAGTTTATTACGGTTAGTAGGAACCTTCCGTGGTTCAATAGGGAAGGGAAGCGACTGCTCAGGATGCAAAGGCGTTTACATGCCACGGTAAGGAAATCGGGGGATTCGTCTAATCGTGCTAAATTAGTCCAGTTACGAGCGGAAGTGCATGCGGCAAAGCGTGATGCGTTTAAAGAATTCCAAGTCAGGAATTTATCCGAAGAACTGATTACTGATCCAAATTAAGTTCTGGCCGTATATCAAAGTAATAAGAGGCTCTCGTAAGGTTATGCCCTCACTGATTAAGGAAAATGGGGAATTATCCGAAACTAGCGTAGAGAAAGCTGAAATCCTGAATAATATATTTAAAAAAGCTTTCACGACAGAAAACTCAGAGGAGATTCCGACATTTGCCAATCGTACCTACAAAATTATGAATGATCTCGTTCTTCATGTTGAGGGAATAACTAAACTGCTTATGAATGTAAAAACCAATAAGGCTCCCGGACCAGACGATATTCCTACAAGATTCCACTCCTGGTACGCAAAGGAAATTGCACAGTTTTTGATGAAATTATATACCGTCTCCTTGGATCAAGGAAAAATACCAGCCGAATGGAAGACCGCTATCGTGAGTCCAGTGTTTAAAAATGGGAATGTTAATGATCCTCAAAATTATAGGCCGATCTCGTTAACATCAATATTTTGCAGGATTTTAGAACACATCATCTATTAAAATGTCATGCGGTTCTTGGATGAAGATGAGCTTTTAAACCCAAATCAACATGGATTCAGAAAAGGCCGATGCTGCGAAACACAACATGAACTTTTAATTCACGACTTGTGCCGTATTATAGATGGGGAATCCCAGGTCAATATAGTTCTATTAGATTTTAAGAAAGCTTTCGGCACTGTGCCTCACACTAAGTTATATCGAAAACTTCGTGGCTACGGCATATCTTGACAAATATGCGACTGGGTTGCAGACTTTCTGAAGGGCAGAACACAGAGTGTAGTTCTCGACGGGGATAGTTCATCATTTACTGAGCTGAGGTCCGGGATTCACCAGGGAAGCGTGATAGGACCCCCCTGTTTCTTATATACATTAATGATTTGTGTGACATAATAAGGGGGATGAAAAGATTATTTGCCGATGATGTTATTATTTATAGTGAAATCAAAACCCAGGAATATTGTGCTTTGTTACAAGACGATATTATGAAAATAATTGCGTGGTGTAAAGACTAGCAGTTGGAGTTAAGTAAAAAGATGACACCATTTAGCTCTGAATATACAATTAATGGCACTGTCCTTAGAACGGTAGATTCCGCTAAATATCTAGGGGTAACAATTTGTCGTGGAATGAACATATCGAGAATGTAATTGGGAAAGCAAATCGTAAGCTCCGATTTCTAGGTCGTAATTTAAAACAATACACTCCGGAAGTTAAATCGACTGCATATAAGTCACTAGGGCGTCCTCACTTAGAATATTGTTATTCTGTATGGGTTCCCCATCAAAAGGGATTAATGGAGGCATTAGAGAGGGTCCAGAGAATGGCCGCCCGAATCGTGACAGGTATATTTAGTTGGAGGGAAAGCGTAAGTGTGATGTTGAAGGAGTTAGGTTGGGAAGACCTGGAACACCGAAGGCGTTGCTCTCGACAGAAGCTAATTAAAAAATTAACGACTGACATATTTCGGAATGACAGCAAACAAATATTGCTATCAGCAACACTCGTATCTCGGAATGACCGTGAATATAAGATAAGAGAAATCAGGGTCAGAACCGATTCTTTTCTGTATTCATTTTTTCCACGAGCGATTAGGGAATGGAAGAGAAAGGATTTACCGGGCGAGTAAACTTTGATAAAGCTCTCCTGCCATCCTGATCTGGGTTTTCCATGGTTTTCCCAGATCACTCCACCCGAATGCTGGGATGGTTCCTCACAATAGGTACCTCACAATAGCCCATGGGCGCCTCCTGCCATATCCCGTATATCCCTTCCAAACTATTACCCTTTCGGATAGGTGCAATGCACCCTCTGCCACACACTTATAGTGAATCGCGGAGTAATAGTAACAGCAATCGACTGCAGCGTAACTAAGGAATAAGGAATAAGGAGGAGGATAGAAACTAATTGAGACGCTCTAATTTTTCTAATTCGATAGCCATAGCATGCTCTATCGCTGAAATTATACCTCATCGTGAATGAAACTTTTTTTTTTCACATACACGAAGTTTGACGGCGGACGCTGTAATTTTCATTGCGTTTTGAAGTTTTGTATTTGCAAAATAGTATCTGATGATGATTTGGAACCTGTGACATATGCTGGTGTTATGGGAAGATGGCCCCGTCTGTATCCAATTATATGCCACACCCCCTCACTTCTACTCATCCAAACAATATTAGCTATTTTATCTTCCTGTTCAATTGAAAGGCGCTAATTCTACTGACCGATCACACATTGCTCCACAATGTCCTTTACCATTTGTTCAAATATCTCGAAAATCAATATTAACCTAGCGTATCTTCTATCATCGTTCATACACCCTAAGGCCTTCGCCTCGGTATATCCACACTTTGATGGATAATTTATGTGACTGTTACTGAAATACATCCATCCTCTCTACATACTGAATTTTTAAAAAAAAAAGTACTAATGCTGCGTACTGAATGTCAATTATCGATTGCTGCTGCGTGCTCTCAACCTCCAGACGATACGCTGATTCTAACGCACCGTTCTAACGATGAGAACACCGACGAAGCAAAACAACAACACATTGTTAATATTGTTGGTAGCAATTTATGAAAACCAAAAATTTAATTTCAATACTCTGAAATGACTCTAAAAATTATATTAATTAAATTTAATAAGGATTTGGGTGGTCTGAAGTTAGTGGCTAAATGTCAAAAAGCATTGAAAAAAATGATTTTTTAGAACTTAAGCCTAGTTCACATTTACCAGCACGCAGTCTGTCCAGCAAGCGACGTATCAGACCGTCAGACACCACACAGACAAAAGTTTTCACGTCTATACAGCAATACACTCACAAACACTACATATAAGATGGCATACTGATACATTTATGTATTCTTTCTTTCCTCGTTCTGTTCGGGATTGGAATACTCTAAAATAGGATTGGTGTTTAGCACCCTCTGCCACCCACCGTAATTGTGAATTGCAGAGTATAGATGTAGATGTAGATATGTACTTCTCAATATTTAGATTTTTTTTAAACAGAATCACGAGCCGTGATACTAATTTTATTAGAAGAATGTTTGCAATGCATCTCATGAATATATATTTAAAAAAAAACACACACACACACAATTTATACAGATTATACAAGGAGCTCGTAAACGATGAAAACAGATTTATTAAATATTTTATGATGAGTAAATATGAGTTTGAAACCGTTGTAGCCAGAATTACACAGTGATAGTTAAACAAGATACGAAGTTCAAGGAATCTTTATCACCAAACGAAATGTAGCCATTTGTTAGAGCTAAGTTTTTTTTCTAATTAGTATTAAAATTAACCGTAAACTTAAAAATTGTTTTAATTTTGATAAAAAATTTGGTTTGGGTACTTTATTTCATTTTGAGGCATACGTCGGAACGTAGCCTAAATGTTTTCTGGCTAATTCTCGGACTCCTCGTTCTTGAATATTGTCAAATCCTTGTAGTTATTCATAATTACTAGACCCTTGTTGGATTCTAGTGATACTGATGATTGTGTTTATGATAATGGTGTGCTATGAAAATTATTTCGTCATTCTGACCTTTGCGATTCACGCCACACAGGCGAACCTACATGTTTATAGAAGGGACTCGAATTTCTTTACGTTTACTGTCACTTTTATCAAGTTATAAAGGAATGTTTTTCTTTAAAAAATTTGATTTTTATTCATTTTGTTTTATTAGATCAGGTGGTATACGGCTAGGCTACTGAATTCATATTAACAGCGTAGACACTTACAGACATCCACATGCGATGATATGAGGGAAATGAATGATTCATGAGGATTACGGTAGTAAACGTGTTACTGGTTAAACGAAAAATAAGAATAACAATAGTTACTGTTGACTGTTAAAGCTAACGTCAGTAATTTGTAGGCTTACACTGCGTACCCGATCGACAAGTGCAGGTGTTGAAGTATTACCCGTGTGAAGTCAATGGGATAACTCGCCGCAGAGCTGAGCTACCGTCTGCGAAGGCTGACATTATTTATTTATCACGTATCGAGTCTTCGATGCAGCTGGAACTCGAAGGAACTGTTGCTCTCGGTCCAAATAACGGCTGAGCCCCCAATAGGCGCGGTCGGACCGTGAAATATGAAAGCGAGCTGCTGCGGGAGGCACTTGTCGACGGCCGGCCTGCTGTATGTGTATCACGTAGGCAGCCTAGCCCAAGTTGTGCGGGGGCGGCAGTTTGCGAGGCGCGGAGGCCACTACCCTCCCACCCTCTGGCTTGTTTACGGACGAAGCCACCAGTCCAAACTGCGGCCTCCACTCCCCCAGCGACGCTGCCGCCGCACACAAAGTGCCGCTCAACATTCCCTAAGATAACAAACTCTCTAAATACAAGTCACTCGCTTTCAATATCTTTTTTTTACTTCTAATTTCACATATATTATTTCTAAAAGGAGTTTTTTGTTACATGCCCATACCTTCTTTCAGACCTAACCGAAATCGATAAGGATATATGATTTTAAAGATTAAGCAGACCGTTGTGGTCGCATCACATTTTAAAAGAGGAATTTTTCGCAATTCGACCCTCAAAAGGCAATAGCATCATTATTTCTAAAAAAAAAAAAAAAAAAAAAAAAAAAAAAAAAAAAAAAAAAAAAAAAAAAAAAAAAAAGTTTTGTCATGAGCCCTTGATGCCTAACTGAAATCGATAAATGAGGTGTCATTTTAAATAATAAGGGCTCCGTTTTGGTAACATCATATTTTAAGAATAGCATTTTTCGGAATTCGATCCTGTAATAATACCTATGCTCGGGGTATTTTTTTTTTTTTTAAACTACCTTGTCAGGTGCTAACTCGCAAAAGTACCAAAGGTTATTTAATTTAATTAAATAATATTCGTAATGGGTTCTTCACATGACAATTCTCAGCGGATTACACAAAAGAAATGGGTTCACAGATAAAAAAAACTGAATTTATTTATGAAGACATAGTGGTTGTCATTTAAAGATCACAAATATGGCAAACATATGATAGGCACCCAGACTAATAACTCTATAATTCTGGCATGAGCCTCTCAGGACAGTTTCCAGGGCTTTTGAGATGTTGTAGAATGTCTCTATATCAGCAAGCGATATTCGATTTTGATATCGATATTGACTGGTCGGCGGCGGCAGAGTCGGTGAGTCTTTTGCCAGCGCCACCGGCCGATGTACAGAGCTACGTCCACTCAGTCCTGCTTGAAGGCAGCAGTACACTGCCTACGACCTCACTCTTTCGCGTCCAACAGCGTTCTCCTCCTTGGACACGCAGTCAAGAAGTGGCTCTTCTCCACTGCCAGCCTCGGAGCAGCATTCCACGGAACAAAATAAACGGAAATATCCGAGTGGTGTCCCTGTTTTGCATATGGCCCTGTTGTTATCGACGGCAAGGAATCCTCCGAAAGCTTTTGTTCTCGCGGTAGGGCCTTGACACTGCTCCATTCATATCGGCGACAGGGCAGTTGGTGGCTTGACGAACGGCCAACCAGCTGCGGCTCGCCGAAAAACAGCTTTAGCTCGATCGTAGCATAGAGCCTCGCTTTGGGAGCGCGACACATTATAACCCTCAAAGGCCAAAGTATTAACCATCAAGGTCACGTGTATGAGACAGTTGAGAGCATTATGTTTCCTTGGCGTAGATAAAGATTGATCGCTATAACGCTAGGTAGCAGTACCATACATACTAGCTGAGTTTTCATTTCCGAGGAAGGAATCGCTACAGGTGTTTATGTCATATTGGAAGGGTGCAGGAAAGCATACATCAGGTGAAATCAGAAAGATATTCCTGCAAATGAGCAGGTCTTCTTTCAACCTGCTACAATCCACCAATCTTGCTATTCATGGTATTTTATTCCCAAAATCTTCGCACAGGTCAGTATTTTCATGTGATACACAATTGCTATATAAACAGTTTATTTGCCAAATTTTTGCACGGATCATCTAGTTTCATGTTATACTGTAAAGCTTATTATATATATATATATATATATATATATATATATATGTCGGATCTGGAGTATAGGGCTAGCTACTAGATAGAACCACAGACTCAGTGAGCAGGATGCCAGCCCCACGGCGACTGCAGTGACATCTACTGACATCTACGAGAGGCTACTTAAGGGCAGCACACGGAGCTCTCTTCATGCCTTACCATCGAAGCAACATCAATACGCTATCTGTCATTGTGTATTGTGAGACCGAGTCTAATAAACAGGATGCTTGTATCAGCTGTGTTATCGTAGTTACTCTCCACTGTCCGAAGAATATCCACAGCCTACCTTAGCTAATGAGCCATCTACCTCGTGCGGGAACGCCATTCGACCCACCCGACTCCTGATCTTTCCCGATCGACATATATATATATATATATATAAAATTTGTTTTGTTTATAGTTTTTAAAGGGTAGAATCGTCTTGCTTTTGCTGGTTGGTTGGTACTGTTTGCAAGGTATCACACAGAGTTCCATGCCGTGATACGCTGACGAGTGACTAAGATTCTAAGAATCCACTTAATAAAGCATGGACACCTAAGTATAACACAGGGTGTGATGCATCATGTTAAAAGCAACCGGTTGCTCACTTATTTTGGAATTAGTACGTTCAGCGGGTGTCTAGTAACCGTCGAGATCGTTTCATTTATATTAGTGTGTAATGCACAACTAACATTTATCTATAATGTTTGAATACTTTGTGTCTGTAGTTGGAGCATGTGACAGTTGGTTTCAAGTAACCGCTGAGATCGTCTGATTTATATTAATTTGAACTGCAGTACTAACTTTTAATGTTTAATAACTTTTAATTTTTAACAGCTTTTAATTTATAGGCAGTGCATGTGACGGTTATTTTTAGTACCTTTCGCTTCATATTTATCGGCAATGCAATGCTAATTTTGATATAGTATTTGAATATTTCGTGTGATTTATCACTGCATGTGATAGTTACTCGAGTAACCACAGAGGTAATTACCCTTAACAATTACTACTAGGCATTAAATTCCTTTTATCAACTTTCATAGTATTCTGTATATAGGCAGCGCAAGAGTTATAAGGAGTTGAATATCCGTTCAGATCCGTATTTTGTACTATATTTTTCGTTTTTAGAGGATTTGTAAGAGTGGTCTGATGGCTCAGTGTTTAAAGCGCTTGCTTCCTACAGTGGCGGGGTCGTATTCCTAGTTCAAATCCCGCTAGGACCAGGAGTTTCTAAGAAATTTGCTTGATCGTGTGAGTTACACCAGGAACTTCCCGTCCTACTTCTGACACAATGGCTTAGTGTACCTCCTACGGGAAGATCTGTGCAACCTTTGGGTTGCGGATTAAGTTAGTTTTTTTGTTTGTTTGTTTTTAGGATTTGTATTTAATTATTGTTTACTTTTGCGTTTGGTAGATCAGTTTGCAATTACATTAGATTAACATCTGCATCATTCTGAGGGACATCGGTTGTTCGGTATTTCATATAATTATTAGGTTGATTTCTTCCGAAAGTACAGTATGTGCAGCGACTGTAATTGCTGTGCACAGACACGGGTTGAGATGGTTAATCTGCGCACTCAGCATACGCTCTTTTTAACAATAGAGAGAGGTTGCAGCAGATGTAATATGCTGATATAGCCAGGCCGCTCACAGATTCTCCTTTATCAACTATCGTAACTGTAACCCAAGCAGACAGGATGGATCCTGTTGGTGAAATGGTTGTGGTTTCTATTACTCGAAGTCTATTACTCGAAGCCTTGTTCTCGAACCATAAAACCTCTGAGGTTTTGTTGCGTTAAAATTCAGTTCAAATAACTTTGTAACACTTACATTGTGCTTCTCTGAACATGATCGAAATTACCAATAGTTAAAGTATAGTCCATTTACCGACAATGATGAAAAATTCACCACAAGACCAGAGCTGGTAAAAATGCATATTTTTAACTATTATTTTGCGATTATCTGCTGTTGGAAGATGTACATTTAAAGAATTTTGTTTTGCTAATAATGGATGAGAACATTTTCTTAAAAAATCTTTATCATGATGAGATATGCCATATGAATCGAGAATATGCGTAATCATATGTAGAAGATTATCCTTCGTGTGTTTGTATTTTTAAGTGCTGCTATTTGATAATAGAAACCCTTAATTCTAAGTTATTAAGGGTATACATGCCGGAACTCTAGACAGACGTATTTGTAACGGAACAGTGGCAGTGCCTGTTATGCTTCCAGCAATAAATAAAAACATGTGGATGCACAACAAATAGCCGTCGATCGTAATCCGAAAACACTACAAGCTACAGCCATGTTTGTCGGAATACCCCACTCCACCACACTTTACGAGGCACATGTTGGGCAAATCGCGGCCTCGTCTAATTGAAGCTTTATTTACGCCTGTGACCTCGTCCATGAATAAACAATGCTTTTTTTTTTTGTTCGTGTTAACGAATGACCGAGGAAATTAAGCCTAGGCCTCTCCCCTTCGAAACATGAAAATAAAAAATTGCCGTCACGAGACAAGCGAGTGGCGGAAACCCAGCTGCTACAACAAGTGCAAGGCTCGCAGCACCTGCTGGACAGCGCATATTTCTGCGCGTGTTACGGCATCCGAACACGCGGCAGTCCGCACGCGGGCCGGCCTGAAATATTGCGCCGTGGCGGGCCCTGCGGTGCTCTGGCAGCAGCAATAAGCGCTGCGGTCTGCCCACTCACCCGCACCACGCCGAGTGGAATTCCCGGCGAGACAGCTGTCAGAGGCGGCAGGTAGAACGGCCCGCGGTCGTTTGTCAGGAAGGCCGCGTCGCTTAGGGGAAGGGGTATAAACTCGCTTCCGGGACCACCCGACCTAGAGCTATAAGAAACCAATAACCACTGCAGATCAGATGCGTTGTTTCTAAAAATGTTCCTTTGCGAGAGATCATCTTTCTCTATTAACCAAAATCGATAAATGGGATGTGGTATCATTTTAAAGATTTAGTTCACCTCTTTGGTAACATAATTAATTTACAAAAGGACATTGTCTAAATTAAACCCATAAATGGCAAAACAATGAACACTAAAGGAAACTGGTACGGGTTAGTTCGGTCTCAAGCTGCTAGGCTTCGCTGGCGCCAATAAAGAATGAGCGATTTAACGCTAGATAGCAGTACCATGTTGTCGCGGGTGCTATTTTGTAGTATAATTTTTAGTGGTAATAAAGGGAGTTTGTTTCCAAGCTAACGTGACGGTGTGAGACTACATGGCTTCTATATGACACCGGCAGCAAGGTCGCTGGTCTCGCAGTCCTTACTGTGAGAAAGTCAACCACCACGGCTGGTACACGAGGAACTCGTCCTATAAACACGTGAAGTAAACGCCTGTACGGCGTGACATACAGCCAATGAGAAGAGAGTATTCCCCACTTTCAGGGCATACGTTACTATACAGTTCGCGATGTGAAATTTCGTAGGCAACACCTATTGCTACCCAAGTTAGCCATTTTTCTATCATTTTCCTTCTGTTGGCTCAGAAGCATCTGCCATTACTCGAACGCTATGGTTCACTATTGCAATTATCTGAAAACCTCCGATTCATGTATCAACCTTGTAAGATGCAGCAATTTCTCTGTAATAAATCAAGTAGTTACATATCTTTTATCATTCCAAGGAGCACCTACGTCCTGATTTAAGTAAATTAAGTTTCTATGTGTGTTTTATTTTAGCCAGATACTTACAGATGCCGACTGGAAACTGGAAACCACAGCCGAGAGTAAGTGAGGCTAGGACGAACTCATCAGTGTAGTAAGTGTCGACGCCCGCTCGGTTCACACGCGACAACGTATCACAGAGATACTGATTAACTATGTGTGTTTTCTCGAACAAGGACCTTTCGGATATCATTGTTTCTGTTAGGGAAACGGTTCGTAAATTCTAAATGTTTCGCAAGGCGTTGTATTCTGCTGCGTACCTACGAATTTAATTTGACAAAAAGCAATTGACACTACTGAACCGTTTCTTCCTTTCATCCTACTCCGATCCACCAAACTCGCTATTCATCATATATCATTCTCGAACTTGTCAAACTGACCGCTTAGTGTCAATTAATTTGAATGAAAATCTCGACGTAACAGAGACATACAAATAATCTGATCCAATTTTATGTGTTCATTGCTTTCATTTTTGCGAGAAAGAAGAATGAAACATTAGGGAAAATGATAACGTATGTTACGGTAGCAAGAAGATCCCGTGTTACGACTTCAAAATGTTTCAGTTTGCCATGTTAAAGAGAGTTGAGCCTTCCTTTACCTTCACGTCTATCAGTTGTAATTAAAGATTATTTTCACGTAAATTGAACCGAATACGGTAGTTAAGAAGTTAATTTTTTGCATCACTATCTGATTTTTCGCTAAACTGCTATAATTCTAATTTTTTTTTTTTTTAAAAAAAAAGAAAAAGTTGTTGATAAAATTGTGCTGTAATTCTAACTCCCTGACCATCGTACACAAGTAAATCAAATACCTGATAAATCCTGAAAGAAAAAAGGATTTTCATTTGCTTATGGCTTTACACCTCCTCAACGTCAGGTTATTAGGGGTGGGAAAGTACTGCGGGCAATAAATGGGAAGGAATTCGACAATGGACTGTTGAAGGAATCATCCCTGCATTCGCCTGTAGTGATTTGGAATACCATAGAAAACCTAAATCTGGATGGTTGGTCGGGGATTCGAACCCGGGTACTCCCGAATGCGAGGCCAGAGAGTTATCACTCACCCAGCACGCTCGGTGATCCAGTTCTTGGAAATACTAGTTTATAAAATGAAAAAAATATACAGTCTTATACTGCTTTATTAAATCATTTTGATCAATAATTCAGATATTCATTATTCAAGTTTATTTTTGCTTACCATATTCTTCTCCTCTCCCCAATAAAAAGCTTCTGTCATGTGAATTAAATGTGATCAAATATTGAATTATAAAATAGTATTTTAAATCGCGTAGGCTATAAAGCTAAACAACAGTTCGTCGTTATACACTGTAAGGCTAAACCTATCATGCATTTTAACAGTACTGTTGTTTTATTTTCAGACTCAAATTTCATTTGATGCAAATAAGAATAACCGTAGTGTGAAATAAAATAATTTTCTGCAAAACGCTGTATAACAGAATAGTGCTATAATGCTTAGACAGGTGGGGGGAGGGGGCCGCTAATTATACATTTTTGGCTCCTTTTATAATTAATAATTAGTATGCTGCTTGAAAATAATTTACTTTCTCAACTATCCATAAAATTACCTAATTTAAAAAGTGCAATCCATACAACTTTTTTATTTTATTTGTAATTATCGTCATCTCAAATTGTGGTATTCGACCAAATCGAAAATTGAATATAGCACATACAAATTTGCAGAAGATGAGTCATATAATAACCATTAAATAAGCAAAGTGTCCAGCTCAATTGAAGTTCTACTAGCTCATTTTTCATTCACACGAGTTCCTCTGTCTCTGAAAATTGTTCTGAGGGTTGATTTCGGATGTCTACGAAATCTTTTGGGATCTTAGAGAATGCAAGTCACTAAAGTGAAACTTTTACCAAGGTTCCCACATGGCCATGATGAGATCACTGAAATCTGTCCATTATTGACGTGCTATGTAATTATTACCTCTTACTGGAAACTTAAGTAATACATTCAGAAACTGCCTCTCGAGTAATAGAAATTTTCAGTATTAACTACAACACTTGTAGACATGACTTATCGCCAAGGCTGTCTCTCAAAAACTCGTCGGAGTGGCATCTTACAGTTCTCTTCCGTTGCCTTCCCGAATATGTGCTTCTCCCCGCCTGGATCCCGCCGCTGCTTGTCCTATACACACTTCTGTAACCAAAAATCACCATTCGAAGCCCTTTTCTGGCCAGGATAGCCGTCGGGTACATTAAAATTGACCATTATCTTAGCTTAAATATTATTATCCTTGAATGATTAGTCAGTCATTAGAACAGAGTTCACTGCGTTATTTTAAGAATCGAATTCGAGAGATCGGCACTAGGGATGGGCAAAATATATCGATGTATCGATATATCGATATTTTTTCTAAAAAATATCGATATTTATCGCCGATATATTTATTTTAGATATATCAATACATCTATATTGTATTTAGTGTATCGATTTTAAGCACCAATTCGATATTTTTTCTACGAACGCAATTCAGTATCAAATTTAATCGTTACATGTATATAGGAAAAATATACGTACACATCCAATCTTCTGAAAGTGTCTTAAAAAGTGAACTCGTCGAAATATAACAGCTTCATCAGCGGTTGAGAGGTTAAAAAAAGCTGTTAAATTTTAACAACTTTACGTTAACGTCATTTTTATGTTAGCATGTAAGCGGTTATTTCATCTTTGTAGTTCAAATATCGAATAACAGTTAATGGGTTGATGATCCACAAGTTATAATGAATGACTGTTAAATCATTTAAATGTCTACAATCTAGTCTACAGTCAAAACTCCTTAATCGCAAGGAATACGTTCCGTATATTAGACGCAGTTACGAAAATCTTGAATACGGAAATATTTAATATGGAAACCTTGAATACAGGATGTTAGTTTATATAGGATTATAGGGAATTCGTTCCAGGTATACAGAAAAATTTTGATGTAATGGAGTGATTATCGCACTTTGAACTTAATAAACCAATTCTGGGTTGCTTTAAATCCTCTATCCTAAAGTTCATTGTTATGCTCTTTAAAATATGCATTAAGACTTTAGCTTTCTCATGAATTGCCCCACTAAAGAATACTTTCTTGTGATTGCTGTCTTCTATTGATGTAGTGAGAGCGGTTTTTTGTTTTTTAATCACTGAGACACCAATAGTTTTTACTGACAGTATGATCCTCTTCGAACGCCTCTCCCGTGTCGGGTTGTAGGCGATTACCATGGACGATGTATATCCCTCCAAGGAAAGTCCTAGGAAGATGAACTGGGGTGGTTTCCCTTCACCGAACGTGGTGGTGTAATGGTTAGCTTTCTAGCCTCGCATTCGGGAGGAGGGTGGGTCCAATCCCCGTCCGGGCATCCAGATTTGGGTTTTCCATGGTTTCCCAAATCACTCCAGGAAAATGCCCGGATGCTTGCTTCAAAAGGCCATGGCCGAATTCCTTCCCATTCCTTGCCCCCCATACTTTCCCGTTTCTAAAGACCTCGCTGTTAAGAGACGTTAAGCAGTCAAAAAAAATCCCCCTTTCCTTCCTCAGTGTGACAGTGCTCCTAAGTGTGTATGACAGTGACACTGTGTGGTTCAGTATAGAGTGTTGTGGATGAGAGATGAAAGAAGGGAGAGGGCTTGTTCAGGCCTACATTTGCGAAACATTCTAAAGGGGCCGCCAAGCTTAACACTCCCATTAGACGGATGAATCAACATCAACAACATCGTATGCCCTCGCACCATACGCACTGCAGAAAGGATTGGTGATTAGACATTACAACTTACTGGTCAAGCCCTGATGATGGAAATCGTTGATGGAGTGTGAAGTGAAAATAATTCATTTGCAGCACTCTACAATCACGTAAAAAGTATTGTGACTTATTTTAAGCAGTCTATTAATGCTATGGATCTATTAAGATCTGAACAAGAAGCATCTGTGGAAAAGGAAGGAGAGGTGTTGACTTTGACACAAGCTGTTAACACCAGATGGAACTCCTACTTTAATATGTTAGAACGATTTGTCAGACTCTCTGCAATTGTAGCTAAAATCTTAGCTACAAAAAGTCAGTCAAATATAAACACACTTGATATGGTTGCAACTTCACAGTTTAATGTAATACGTGACCTCATTGTCCTTCTTGGTCCTTTCAAAGAAGCCACTGAAGAGGTTAGTGGTACAAATTATGTGACTGCTAGCTTAGCCATTCCTGTTACAAATCTGATTCCACAAGTAACGGAACAAGCTACTCCTTCGACCACTTTAGGATTCACAGTAAAAGAGGCTTTGCTCCAAAGAATTCAAGAGAAATTAAGTCCTTTAGAAAGAAATACATTCCTTGCAACAGCTACCATTTTGGACCCTCGTTTCAAACGTATACACTTCACTTCTCCAATCGGTGTGTCAAATGCGATATCTGCAATAACTAATGATATTCGCTTGGAACTTAGACGACGAAGACAACGTTCTCCAAAAGTAAGATCTACAGCAGCAACACAATATATCGTAGATAACGCATCAATTTGGTCCGCACATGAAAAGCTATCATCCCTTACCACTACTGTTATGCAAGAGGTTCCAAGCTCTGGCTCAGTTCATAATGAGTTTAAACATTATCTGGATCAACCATTAATAGACAGAAATACACACCCAGTAAAGTTTTGGGTGAATTGCCAGAGCTCCAGCGCGCTGAAATACTTTATATGTCAAGCTTCTTCTGTGTCGTCCAAGAGAGTGGCTCCTGCAGTCAACTTAGCTGTACTGAACAACAGGAATAGATTGACGGGGAAGCACATAAAACAGAGAGTCATTTTGATGTCCATATCAGACGAATACTGGTTTGATTGATCGAAAAAAAATTTAATAAAAGTTTGTGTAATTTCTACCTGTGCCTTTAATTTTCAGAATTTTCTTAAGTATTTTGATGTATTTTGTGATTTATTTTTTTTGATAACTACTCCCTTTAGCCAAAAATATCGATATATCGAAATATCGATATTTTTCCCCGATATATATCGATAGTGTTTATAAATATCGTTTCGATATTTATAGATATATTTTTTTAAATGCCCATCCCTAATCGGCACTCTCTAGTTCTTCCGGACAAACACGTAAAGTCCAGCGAATATAGGTAACTAACTTTTTTTTTTTTTGGCATTCGGCCTTGTTGAGTTGTTGCCATTGCGCCAGCGACTGTCATAGGAGGAACACAACACTTAATAAAAACCACCCATGACCTAGGCTGAACTCGAACCGGCGACCCCTGATACGCGAAGCCAGCTCGCTAGCCCTCCGTAACAAACATGGATTTTCTATTTTCCACAGCTGATATTTCAGTACTTGACAAGTAATCATTCAGCCGTTAGAAATAACGGTTGGTACGGCCACTTAAGTAAAATATGGTCCCTCTACGTCTTGTTTTTGATTATTGGTCATTATTCTCTGAAACCTGCCAAATGAAAGCCGCAATTGAATCCTGTTATGCTCATCGCTTCCCTAGCATCGCTGTTCTGTCACCAAAAATAAATAAATAAATAATAATAAATAATAATAATAAATAAATAAATCAATAAAAATAAAAATAAAAATAAATAAATAAATAAATGTGTCCACGGAGTGATAAATAAATATAATTCGTGATACATCAAGTATGTGTCAGATCGTGTCTGTCACAGCTGCATACTAAATTAAAAGCTCAGAATACACCAAACAATTACAGAAACAATAAAACCTGCAACACATATATCGTATAACTATCTCAGTTACAGTATGAAATTTTAAAAATAATTTTCTTCTATTCTTTTACATTATCCACCAGCATTTCTGATCTCAAATATTTTTCTGACAATAGCGTAGAAAATAGTCGCCGAGGATTCTTTGTAAAAAAATTAGATGAAATTACTACAGTAATCAGGAAAACTACTTCGCTGCAAGAACAGACTGGTGATTATTTAGCGCACTTGCTAATTTGAAACAGTAATTCACGTACGATATTTACCAAAAAAATTATTCCTTATTTCAAAATTATGTTGATTTTTCTATTAGAGGTTTGGTCTACGCCGGGATTTTTATGGGTCTTTAAACCTTCATCTCTCTCAAAGTTTTATTTTGTTCAAGTGACGGTTACTAGGACGTTCAGAAGCTCATATTCCACGCTAAACTATAGTTTTCATTTCTCGAAGCGATTACAAGTTAGGGCTAAGTTATGACAGTGGTGGGATGCAAAACAAAGAGAAACTATCAACAGACCTATGAGATTTATTTATTCATTGCAAGTTAGATTTTTATAGTACATACTATTTACAAAGATATAAAATTTTTTTTTCGTAGTGCAGTGGCATAAATCATGCAATAAAATAATATTTACAGTTTTATGTCGTTTGAGAAACTTTCTTTTTTTGGATGAAAACAAAGAAAACTTGGTCTCCGGAGATATATTTGAATCTCCCTATTCACGGATAGTGAGTGAGTGCTTAATCCCCTGACGCCAATGGTGAGTTTCATTTAACGTACTATAAGGTCAGGAAGATGTCCCACTGCTGATTTAAGCCAAGACGCTATTTATCATGCTGTCAAGACCTGTCCGTGAGTCCCGCCATGTTGGGACTGCTTGATGTAACTTGGTAATATTTCATACTTGTGAAAGCAATTTTTCGGAGATCAGGAGAGATGTAGGTTGTTTAACATCTGGATTAATAAATTCCTGCAACATAATAACAAGACGGTATATAAATATTTCACTTCAGTAATGTATGTTCTGCTTCCCTAAGTAAATGTAGCAGAAATAATAAATCAACAGTGGACTAAATAAAAAACTGTATAAGATGAAGCACAAAAATTAAAAATATGTGGTTTGTTTAGGAAGCAACATTACAACTAATGGCAGAACTACAATGATATCAAAACTTAAGATAACATTAGCAGAGGAGCCGACTAGAAAGAAAAATAATTTAATTTCAAATATTGATCTTAGTTTCAGATAGAACTTTCTACAACGGCATTTTCGAAGCACAATGCATTATGGAAGATGAAAAATTGAGACATTTGAGGACTGGAGGAAATAGACAGATAAAGAATGAAATGATTATGTTCTGTAAATGATTGATGAGGAAACAAGCATATGAAAGAGTGTCACAGGAAAAAACATTGTGGTGGGTCGCATTTTAAGACATGCAGGATTGGTTAATTTGTTAGTGGAGGAAAAAGCCGATGGTCATAATTGAGTAGGAAGGCAAATATTAAAATATATGAAGGGACTTTGATTTTTGTTGGTACGATGAGATAAAGAGATTAGTTAATGATAGGAAATCATCCATTTAAGATCATTCAGTAATGGTTTTCACATTCTTTGAATGTAGGAAAAGCATTGAGTATTCCTTTTTCTAGTTGCAGCCGGTAAGTAGAATTGATTATGTGTAAGTGAACCAAACTGAATGTAGCTACCACGGAGAAGTAAAACAGTTTAAGTTGATAAGAGAACATACGTCTGTTTGTTAATCAATAATAAGAGCGAGAGTATAACACACCGCTATCAATAATAAATTGTGTGTAACGCTTCAGCGAAAGGGTTGTCTAGCTCATACAATATGCCTCGCATGGCTACTGTTTAATCCCCGATTAAACCAAGTTCTATTTAAGTTTGATCAACGCCCGGAATGGCTGTACAGATCCATACAGCGAATAGTGGCGAGAAAATACATCGGGGATATATTATACATATATGTGTACATATATACAGTATTATGTATTGTGTAAGCTCTAAACTTGAATGTCTGTGAAGATCATGTTTTCTAACCTGATACAATTAATGAGCAGACCATGGTTATGAGAACTTCATAAATTTGACGACTAACAACAATTTAGATAACAAGACTTTCGAAGATTTGTTTATTTTATTTCGTGAAGTGTTAGGTCCCTATTCCTGCTACAATGTTCCTCTGTTATTTGGTTGTGGTAACTGAGGGAAAACAAAATAATATATATTATTTCACAGTTGATGTAACTATGTCATTATTTTATCATCATTTCTTAAGCTAAAATGAATGCTTCTTATGAAGATTTGTTTAACCACTGTCCATTCCCCACAGTTGATCGCCCTTTTTTATTTTTGCTGATGGCTATACGCCTTATCGGACGTTGAGATCATTAGAGGCGGGAAATTACTGGCGACAAGTAACTGGAAGGAATTCGGCCATCCCTTCATTCGTCTGGAGTATCTTAGGGAAGGCTGGGAGAAACCAAATCTGGATGGCTAATGATTAGAACATAAGTCCTCCAGAACGCGATGCCAGAACGTTACCGCTCACCCACCCCACGCTCGATGTTTCGAAACGATAGAACTTTTCATAGTTTAGATTTTCTAAATGTGTTACGTTTAATTTTTATTATACATAATTATAACAATGCATTCGTCTAGGTAAGAAGGAATGCCGTAGTCGTTAATAAATTGTTTTTTCGCTGGAACTTAATGCTGATGAAGTGCTTCGTCTTAATGACGCTTTAATATGAAAGGCCAATCTGAGTTGGAATTTTCGTGTGTCTTGTTGATTTGCAAATCCAGCGCCTTGGCTCCTTAAATAATCCGCTTCTGGTGTGTAAGTGTTTTAAGTTTGGGCCTATTATTCAAGAGGACACAGGTTCGATCTCGGTCCGGCCATCCAGGTATCACTTGCCCAAGTTATAATGTTTTATACGTCGACTATTTCTAAAAATACATATCCACGCCCTTTGAATTATTTACGAAATATTAATAAGTCATAAATAGGTGCAAGGTGCCTGAAGCTTCTTAAGCGAGCTTCTTTTCAAAATACTGAAAGATATTGAAAATACCCTCCTGAAAATTGGAAACTTAGTGTTTCCATGGGAAGAATTTATTATTCCATATTAAAAGGAGTTTACTATAAACTAAATATTCCATAACTTATGGTGTCTGACCTAATTTTATACTCTCTACAATTTAAAACATTTAATAAGAAATAAATTCTCAGTTTTGTATCTTCACCTGAGCAGATCTACAATTGCTCTCCCATTATGAACACCATTACGCACTGCGACAGGCTATCCCTGTGAGTGTAGCTTAATCTGTTGTGTAGCTGATTTTGAATGAAGGGTGCGTTTTGGAGGTGATGTGACACACGCCCGTGGGGAGTGTATTCCGTGACCGCCAGACTCAGGAAATGAGGCCGCTGTCGAGCCCAGCCGTGATGAGTATATTCTCATTTTTAATCAGCGCCGCTGGCAGCTAATATTGATAGTCTCTGGACACGACAGGTCAGTCTTGAGGACGGTGATGGATGCTCCACGTTTTCATTTACGGCTTGGTGGTACTCTCCTTATCTGACTCTGTCGCCATTATTTCAGCACTGTTAAAACGGAAACCGGCTACTGTAGTGGGATAGATTACAGCTAGAGACAAACGCTGATAAATGCAGTTCCGTCTGTTACATTCCTGTCAGGTTCACCATCACAGCGTCGAATCGTTCAGTGGCTTATTTTCAAACTGGAAAATGAATGGCGCCACTCACTTTATTGAGCCAACTTCCTTTTCCACTGAGTGCTGTAAGCTTAGAAAATCTAGTGGTAAACATCTCGACGATGACATTCTCTTCAGGCATAACATAATGGCTCAGCTCATCGACGCTCAAGAGAACAACTGGTATTTTACGTGTTTATTTTTTGTTGTTGTAAGTTGCATGAAATTTTTTAAATGCAGTTGGCCATAGTTTTCGGTAATGAAGGGCAGTGAGTGGTTCCGTGCATGGCTAACATTCTATTGGTTCCAGACAATTTGTTCATAGAAAATATTTAAATAAAATTCAAGCAACTGTAGTGTTCTGATTCGTTCAAATCTATACCCAAAATTTACAAATACAATCAAATTTGACGAAAGAATTTTGCAAACGTTTTGACCTAAAATGTTTCTTACAGACTATGTGTTCGAAATTTTTTCAGCCCTCAACGTAACAGTTGACACCGATTACCTATATCATGATCACAAACACATTTATGTTAGGGCGCTAATACCCGCGATGTTGACGCGCCCTAAAGCCCGAAAAACAACAACAACACATTTATGTTTATAAGTACGGAGTGATCGTTAAGATTCATTATTCTTTAGCTGGAAGATGGAACAATGATTAAATGAGCTGATAAGCAAACGATTTTGATAATAAAAACCTGTAAAACGTTTATGTGTCCTCCTAGTGGGACAGGACGTTTCAAATCCAGTTTCATATTCCAGCTTAGTCGGAGAAGCTTCAAAAGGTTGCATCTATTGGCATGCTCCTCTGGTAGGAGATCTGAAAATATGTAATACATTTTATACATCCGGTACGTCTTCCTTCATTCAAGTTGTAACTATTATTGGAAAAAGATGGAGAAGGAACACGTTATTACAAGTTTCTAGAAGTTATAAGTATGATTATAGGAAGAAAGCGCTTAATGTTTGGAATTTATGGAAAATTGTATACCACAACGAAGAAAATTGGAACTAAGAAAAAGAATTATTACTAAAGCTGCAGATAAAAAAATAATTTAAAATTGTTGACAGTAGACTGTTTAAATACACTTTTAGAAAGATATTTGCAAAACTTTAGATGTTGTAGTATCGGTATCGCCCACTGCAGAAATCTGAAATAAGAAAACAATTGGATGAAATTCATATTAAAGTTTAAAACAACATTTTGAAGTAAGTATTTAATTTTGAAATAAGGTATTACTAAAAATTGTAAATGAGACCTAAGACAGAGAGAAAATAGTAATTCTGTAAAGTTCCATTAAAAAACTATATTATACTATTTGGTAATAGAGAAAAACAGAGAGAGATTTTTTTTTTTTTGTAACTGCTATACGTCTCTTTTTAACATCGAGGTATTTAGAGACGGGAAAGGATGGGGGGCAAGGATGGGGGCAAGGAATGGGAAGGAATTCGGCCATGGCCTTTTGAAGGAAGCATCCCGGCATTTGCCTGGAGTGATTTGGGGAAACTATGGAAAACCCAAATCTGGATGCCCGGATGGGGATTCGAACCGCCGTCCTCCCGAATGTGAGGCGAGAACGCTAACCGTTACACCGCCCCGCTCGGTAACAGAGAGAGAGAGAAAGGTGTTCTCGTTAATTTGGACTAAGGATATAAATAGTTCAGTACAAGAAACAACATAGACTGAAGCTGTGGATGCAATTTCTAGATAATGCCGGTAAACATACTAATGATTAAAATTGATCGCTCATAGTGCGGATGAGTTAGGGCGGTTTGCTGTTGAGCTTGGCGTGTCGGGCTGTTTCACTTTGCGGACCAGCCTGTGGCCGTCTGTGTACCTACTGCTCGGACTTGGACCGCTTTTGTAACTTGAACTATGCGTCCTTCTTGGAAGAGGCGGAGAGCCCGGCTAGATTGCTTGGCCGCAATCTGCATACCGCAATGCTACACGGGCCGCAATAGCCGACAGCTTCTCAGGCATGCAAACGAAGGTCTCGCCTCAGCCAAGTGCCGTCTGGAGACACGACCCGGCGATCGACTCCGACTTGGTCTCTATGCACACTCAGATCTCCGCGTTTCTAGAGGAGACACTTGATTTCACAGTAGAATAATGAGCGAAACACCAAATTTTATTTGTTTCCGACTATTCGTGCAGTGCCTGCAATATCACAAGTACATTTTCAATAAGCAAAGCTTTCTATTCAAATGTTGGCTGAAACCTCCCGAAAGAGGCATACTTAGTCTGGTATTGGTGTAATGGTGGCTATTTCACTTACTCCTTACCTTACCAAACCCGGCAATCCTACCGGGTAAACAGGAGCTACAGTTTAACTTGGAATCCGAGACTAGGAAGTATTCTGACCTACTTCACATTACAGAGCGCTCTATGCCAGAGATGAAGGTAATATAGCCTATTCTAACGAGAAAACTTTAAACCTCGAGTCAGACGCATTAACCACTGATCCTTCATTTCACTCATTTTTGCAATATCCATGATGTAATGTTTTCACTGTGCATTTATGAGACATGAATCGACCGCTTCGAGAACAATCTGCGTGTGGTTCGATGATCGTGGGGTACAAAACCTTAACTAGTAGTTAATTAGGGGCTTACTCAGGAAATATTAATCTACGCTTATGTATTAGTAATACGAAACTTGCAGAAAATCTGAAACTCTATCAACTGTTTTCTTATCTGTAACCATCCTCATGCCAATCAAGCATCAGAAATAAAAATAATCGTTATAGCTCAATGTTACAACCTAAAAACCAACAAAAGTATACCATCCTTTACGATTAGTAAATCTTACTGATCCTAAAAATCAGCTACCGGAACATTACTTATATTTACACTAAAATCCGATTAACATTTATTGTATATAGAAGTTGTAGAGTCAAGTTTTAAAATTTGTCTTGTATTCAAATTCTAGAATGTGGAAAACTTTGTGATATTTAACAAGTAACAACAAACGCATTGAACATATTTGGTGGCCTAGCACCGATATGTTGTACACAAAGGAAAGAATTCTTTATAGCATCTTAATGATATGGGTAGAGAGGAAGGTTATTAGTTTCCATATCAGCGAATAAGCATACGAAAAAGTACATTAAAATCGAAAGTTGTGGTCAATTCCATCTTTTAATACGTAGCCTATATGGGGAGAAACAGAGGGAGGAGAGAAAGTGTAAAATAACAGAGGAGATAGAGACACTAGGAAGTTGACAAAAAAGAAGAGGAACTGTTGTCACACCAGTTCTAAAGTAGGATTTCTGGGAAACTGATAACTTCAGGTATAGATAGTATGACCGAATGCAAAGCAGATTTTCGATTGAATGGTGTTACACTGTTCGCTGACACTATGTAGTTGTTTTTTTTTTTTTTTGTTTTTTTTATTTTTATTTGGCAACGAAGGCCATACAGCTCAATGTAATTTTGTAGTAATCAGTGTATAAATCATCATCCAGTATATGTTGTATTTTCCAATGTATGGACGCCGCAGGACGGACAGGACATTCACACAGACACACAACACTTAAACATCCATTCGAACCGCGGAGCTAGCACTCTAGCCCCTACGCTACCGAGGCCGGCCACTATGTAGTTCAGACATTGAGTGGGCAATATCTGCCTTGATCAATCATCCCTGTCAACAGGGGAGGAGTGATAATGCCGTCGTTGTAGGCAAGACAGGCAGGGCAGTTTACACATGTCAGCTGGTATATAATCTTGGATGTCTCACACGATAGACGCACGAACGTGTCTGAGGTGGTAAAGTTGGTATAGTTAGTTGATGAAAGATCTATGTTACAGATTTTGCAACGTAGACTGTTGCAAGGAAAGTTTAGATTTGGTGGTTTTCGAATTGGTGGTCTTGGATTTGTTCTTAGACCACATTGAAGTTTACATCATTACTGCACAGGGATTGGTTTACAGATTCAAGGACAGAGAAGTTGCGAGTATAGACTGCGGGGATGCGATTATTGCCGAAGGTAGGCGATTGGAGAGATTTTGCATGGGAGGTCTCATTGTGGACGAGATTAGGCTACGCCTACTCGAAATAAATAAACGTATATACATCCCTACGTTCCAAAGCAGATAATGTTTAATGTAGCAATTGCGAAATGGAGATACTGCTTTTGTCAGCAGAGGTGTACAAGGTACAGTGTAATAGTGATACTCTGACGTCATGTAAAATGGGATATCTGTGCTATATCATAAGGTGAAGTTGAGGGCATGTTTATTTTTACAACTGTTGAAAACTGAGAAGGCGATTTTGCACTTGTGTCCAAATCATAAAATTAGCAGTATTCGTGCTAAATGAAGGGTTTCTAGGGAGACTGATAGTTAAGTCTTTAAAAGAACGCGCCAGCGCCAGAGACGGGCAATGCAGCTCTGGTCGTCAAGCGTGAGCATCGGCCTGAAGATGGCGGCAGAGTTCGTCGCCGAAAGCTCGTCTTTCGCACATACAATCCGGCGAAGATTAAATTCCAGTTAAGAGGAAGCCATCCGGCAGTACAAAATACCTGGTTGTAGGTACAAAAGCTGAACGAGATCTTTCTTTTTATTCTGGCTTTATGCCTTGTCGACTTCGAAGTTATTAGTGGCGGGAAGAGATGAGAGGCAAGGAACGGGAAGGAATTCGGCCATGGTCCATTGAAGGAAGCACTCCGTCATTCGTCTGGATTGATTTGGTGAAACCATGGAAAACACAAATCTGGATGTCCAGACGGGGATTCGAAACCGCGTCCTCCCAAATGCGAGGGCAGAGCGTTACCGCTCTCCCACCACATTCGGTCTGAACGAAGATTTATTGTTGAGGATCAATTGAGCGAGATATTGTCGGAACTACTGCCACCGGTGTTGACGTAAATACATCATTTTCAGCCAAATAGCCAGAATAACAACAAATATTGATTATAACTTTTTATTTAGATACAGAAAAAGCAACTGCTATTTGCTTAACTGCTAACTCTTACATTTAGGAACACTAGAGAAATTTCTACTCATTATTTAACTGCTAAAATTCGTGTTTCAGAGGGGATTTAGAGAAATAATAAAGTCCATGTTGATCGAATGTGATATAATTGTGTTCCTCTGGGCAGCCCCGTCAACTGGAGGCATTTCCGTTGCCGTAAAGCCCTCCTCCTCCCAGCTGTGGCTGGCTGAGGTTGCGACTCCCATGGGTTTTCTCCCTCAATCGATAGAACTGACACTTATCCGCATTTCTAATGTGGTTTACTTAAATTCTGTCTCAGTTCCGCTGATTCTTCTTTCATCTTCTTAATATGTATTTTGAAATTTTCACTTCTAAAATGGCGCAAAGTTTCGTGATTTACTTTTATGAATATTGAAATTCTTTCCAATTGTCTGCTCTATTGTATGTGATATTTCAGTTGTGGGAAGCCATCTGCGAAGCCACTCTGAATGCACTGAATCACTGTTTGGTTACTTGAACAATCGTGTCCCTTCATTGCGTAGAGAGGGAAGTGGCATAGATGACGGCTAGTATAGAGCTTTGAAACTTCAAAATGGTCACCGAAATGTGGTACACTCAACTTCCTGTTGTGCTCTAGCACTGTGTTTACATGTGCTATCGACGTTACGAGGCTTATTAAAAGCGTAATTACGCCGGTTAATCGTTAAATCTACGGATGTTTGGCGATTTCGGTGAAAAATAAGTGTCTCAGTTATGGTTGTTTTATATATATATATATATATATATATATATATATATATATATATATATATATTTTAAGATAAAAACCGGTGGGTTGTACAACTACAACATTGAAAAACTCCATCGAGGTGGACGCGAGTGCGTAGTAGTCATTTTGCTTAGTCGGATTTTAATTCATCGCTTGACAGCAGTGATAAGTGGTTGGTTGATTTTCACGCTTTGAAAGCTTCACGCTTGAAAGTTACTGTATCCCCCTCTGCTGGAAATGAATTATTTATGTTGTACTTGTGCTTACATTAAGGCACCATAGCTTTGATTTTCTGTGGATTCTTTAAGTTTTTCTGCTACGTTCTATGGGAGAATTAGTCTTAAAAAAAAACTTTAGATCGACAGAAAATCTATTTAACTAACAAAAAAGTATTAAATGGGTGGGTCAAGGTAAATATTTCCAAGTGATTTTTTTTTTTTAATGTGAAGGTGATGAGAAAAGTATGTTGCAGTTAAGATTTTTCTCGGATGTTGAACAATCCATAATGTGAACAGGATCATACTGGAAAGTAAAAGGTAGTTAAGACTAAATTTGCCGTCAATCGGAGCACTCATTTTCCGGGCGACCAGCAACATGGACCCATCTTTTAAACTCATGAAAATAAATAAAAAATACTAATGGTTGATATTCATGAAAAATCAATATATATATATATATATATATACGGATGTGTCTCAGTCGAATGTGATATAATTGTGTTCCTCTGGGCAGCCCCGTCAACTGGAGGCATTTCCGTTTCCGTAAAGCCCTCCTCCTCCCAGCTGTGGCTATTGTTGGTATGTGGGCTGTGGGTATTGTTTCAGGATATATATATATATATATATATAGGGTCGGCACGCAACTCGTTAAACCAATCTTGAGGAAATTAGCACACAGAAGAACAAGTTCAACTTCAAACAGTGTTTGACTGACGTTCATGAATTCTTCTCTCCTATATTACCTGTAAATACAACTCAAAACTATTCTAAAAGCAAAGATAAAAACACTTTGACCTAAAATAAAGCAATTATAATTTGAAAATGGTTTAAAGCAGTTCAAAACGAGGAGCGAAACTCCTGGAAGTAGCCCAAATTAAACGGTATCTTCAAGGCTTAATTGGCTTTGATGGTGTTAATTCTTACCTATTAATCAATTCTCGCTTAGTGTACTTCTACGTACTCCGGCTTTAAAAAGTAATTACTTCAGCATTTTAACTGTTAAATTCTTGTACACAGACTACATCACAAATGAAAACAAACGCGCAGTGGTCAACGGGAAGTTAACAAAACCACACTTTGCGTGGTGGCGCTGCAGGTGACGAAATTATTAACTACAAGTAATAACTCACAGAGCTCTATAGGTGACCCTTTCAAGTTTTCTATGATAAACTTTTTTACTCCTTACTACCATTAAGGTGATTACTAGCGGTTTCAGGATGTAACACATTATTTTAGGTTGTCACCCAGTGCCGAATTTGATGGCATATTCACGGTAAAAGTACTAGGAAGGTAACGAGGAGTCATTGTTTCAGGATGTATTTTGTAACACGCAGATCACTGTCGTCGGCATATTTGTCTATACAGAAGTCACAATACCTCTACGATAACATGCTTAATGGGAGAGCGGTAACCTAAGGATCTGTATCTCAGAAAGACCCGGATTTGAGTCCCTTTATAATATTCATTATATCTGTTTCCGTAATGTCCCGATATCACTCCGAACAACGATACAGAGTTTCTTCGTAAAGGCTGTGGCGTCTGCTTTTAGGGAAAGTAAATTATGTGATATACTGTTCCAACAATGACAAAATTATCAAGTTGGAATATCAAAATACTAATGAGTTTTTATCTAATATTGTTGGAGTAAGTACCAGAACTGAAAAGTGGGTGTACAATTTATTAAAACTTGATCATTGTGAAATTATGCAAACATGAAGTTTGTTTTATTAAGATATAAATAATTACACATCGTTTAGTGTCTTTAATGCTAAACAGATAGAGAAATACATAAGGGTCGGTTACTGGGTAGAATCGATTGCACAAGTTTTCGTCGTGGGCGAAGTTTTACCGTTGCACTGCTGTTGAGGACAGAGCCCATGCTGGCGCCACAGGAGTCTGCTGTTGTCCCCCCGCTGGTGACCTGGCCTGTCGAGATTCGAGCCCTCTTCCGCCGCCCAGGACAGTACTTGTTGCTTGATCCGATGAGGATCCGAACCAGAGTGTCCCTTCCTCCGTTATTCTTCTCCGAGCAAGACTATGTACCCTCTCACGGCGATGTGGCGTCCATTTTTTTTTATTTTTTTTTGAAATTATGGAAAACCCAAATCTGGATTCCCGGACGGGAATTCGAACCGGCGTCCTCCCGAATGCGAGGCGAGAACGCTAACGGTTACACCACCACGCTCGGTGTGGCGTCCAGCCCTTGGCGAATTACAGCACTGCCCGCCAAAGTAACAACATCTGATAGGCTCACAGATCAAACAAAAAACACCAAAATGTTACTAAATTGTTGGCAGCATCTCTATTGGCTGAATTGTCTCCCACTACTTTCAGAAAGTGCCTCTTTACTAAGAAACGGCATTAGGGTACATTTCCGGTCGTCGGCACCAGTTAACGGTATTTTACGGGTCTTTTACTAAACGTGCACAAATAGAAAGCGAGCCTTAGTTATTTATGGTGGCTATAAATCCACTGGATGTCCAAAGTCAGGTAGAATGTTTTTAGTCACCCACCGGACTTGTAACTCTGGACGCTTTGTTGACTCACCTGTACCTGTCCGTTTAACATGCCGCACCGCCAACATTCACACAGACCGTGGGAACACTTGTTACCTAATAACACTGTACTTTTTAATTCATTACAAGGCCATTGTCCATTTATTTAATATTCCTTCTGCGAAATTCTCACGCATATCTAATAACCCTCGCAATCGTTGAGCCGTAAACATAGTAACTTTCAAGAGGTAAAAATGTGGAAAGCACAAACAGAAATTATCTTTAAAAATATTTTTTTTCGCTATTTCAACAGAAATCTATGTTTTCTGGTGCCTTGAAACAATTTTTTTGCAGCGTGCTTGAATCACTGAGAAATATTCTAGTGTTGTAACTGACTTCACCGGCTTAAAACGTAACCCCATTATTCTGCATATTACATCGTTTTAGATTTTAACCTCCATTTTTTTTATATTCTACAACGATTGTTTACTATCTTTAAAACAACGTCAAACATGTATGTGGAGCTTCGTGTTAATAGACCCAAATATACTCCAGGATATACTACACAACGACTACACAACGACCTTCTGAAATGAGGGCAGGTGAGCGAGTAGTGGTTCAGAGCACCCTCTTACTCCTGGGTCTGGATAGGACCCCTGAGAGGGGTAAATCAAAAATTTTCAACGGCATGGGGCTACAGAATTCAACGAGAAGCCATTGCATTAAAGGTCCAAAGGATTTCCTGAGACATGTAATACTGTCAAAATACATAGAGATGACGGCTTCTTCCAAGGAAAAATATCCGGAGGTAAAATAGTCCTCCAGTCGCATCACCGGGTGGGGACTCCTCTTTGAGGAGTCAGCAGAATGGATAGAATCGCAGCGTGAAATGTTAGAATTCTGAATAGAGTAGGTAGATTAAAAAACTCACAAAGGGCTAGAATGACTTCAGTTAGATTTCGTTTGGAATAGTGGGCTTAAGTGGAAGGATGCACTGGATCTCTGATCTGGAGAACACAGAATAGTTGACACAAAAGTTGTATCAAAAGAACAGTTTAGTGACAGAATTATGAGGATAAAAAAAATAAGCCCGCTTGAAGCACGTTCGTACAAGTATATATGCAAATGTCGCAGGAAGACGATGAAGAAATTGAGAAAGTATACGATGAAATTGAAGAATTAATCAGATGTATGAAAAGAGAGGAAAATCTAATTTTATTTATTTATTTCATATGGCCTAGCAGCTAATGTAATACATATAAATATATACAATATATACAACGAAAAGATGCGTTGGTAGCATTCACAAAGCAAGGCCTTCCAAAAAGAAAACACCAGGTCCTGATGGGATACCGGCAGATGTCCTCCAGGAGTTGGTCGTCCAACTGTTTCCAACCTTAAATAAACTATTTAACGAATGCCTGGTGCAGGGAAAAATACCAAATGCATGGAAAACGAGTGACGTGATTATTATAGCAAAAGGTGGAGGCAAAGACCCACAACTCCCAAAATCCTATCGTCCAATCTGCTTACTCAATGTTCTAGGGAAAGTACAAGAAAAGATACTTTGCAAGAAACTGAAGGAACACAGGTTAAAACATGGGATGAACCCAAATCAGTATGGGTTCAGAGCAGGCAAGTCAACAGAGGACGCCATAAACCGCTTAATGGAAATAGCTCAAAACTCTTCCAAAAACTATGTGGTGGGAATATTTGTAGACATCGCCGGCGCTTTCGACAATCTCTGGTGGCCCACGCTGTTCGAACATTTTAGAAACATCAACTGTCCAAAAAACCTATACAACAGTTTTAGAGATTATTGTAGAAATAGATATGCCAAATTGCGGTGCCCTAACAAGTACATAGAGAAGAGACTGACGAAAGGTTGCCCGCAGGGATCAGTGTGCGGACCAATTTTTTGGGACGTTGGTTTGGAACCGGTCATGGAAATATTGCAACAAATCTCAGAACTGCTGGGTGTGGTGGCATTCGCCGATGATCTCACACTTCTGAGAGACGCGGACACCAGGCAGGAACTCGAAACAAAATGCAAAGCAGTATTCGATTGGCTGAGTCAGTGGTGTGCAGCGGTTAAGTTAAACCTAGCCCCACAAAAGACGACCTACATGCTCTTAAAAGGAATTCTCAAACGAAATCCGGTAATCAGGATACAGAGAAAAATAATAAAAAAGAAAAGCAGTAGTCTGCTACCTTGGTGTAAATCTGGAGGAACAACTGAAATTTGCGTCTCACATGGAGGAAGTATGTGGAAGAGCAGCACTGGTAATGCACAAATTGATAAGCATTGGTGACGGTTTAATCTGCCTCCGCTCGTCATAAGAAGACATCACGATGCAATACTGACCTCCATTACTGGATACGCTGCAAGCACTTGGGCCAAGAACCTAAGAAAGGTCAAACCAAAGGAGCTGCTTTGGCGTACGCAGCGAGGAATTCTGCTCAGGCTAACTGGGGCTTACAGAACAACGTCCACAGATACTCGGTATCTGGCCCCTGGACCTGGAAGTAAGGAAGCGAGGAGCGTTATACTGGATTAAAAAAGGTAGGTATGACCAAGCTACTGAAATAATTGGAAGGCCGGTTGAAACTAAAAAAGATGTTTGGGATGCGCTGATGGATGAATGGCAGCAAACATGGACTAACAGCAACACGGGCAGAAGGACCTTGGACATGCTTCCTTGCGTGAAAGAGAGAATGAACATGACTCACCTACAACCATCTCCAGGGCTCATACACTACATATCCGGCCATGGTCCATACAACAGTTTCTTAGAACAGAGAGGTCTCAAAGAAACAAACAGGTGCGACTGTGGCGAAGTAAGTACTCCCGAGCACGTGGTTTGGGAGTGCAAACAAACTGAAGAATCAAGAGCATATCTCCAAATGCAACTCCAGAACAGAAGAATATACGACATACTGCGTGATACCGAGCTCTGGCACTTGCTGGATGAAGCTGCTAATCTAGCGTCGCAGCGCGAGAAGGCGAGATTTGTTGAATTGAAACAGGCAGAGCGTAGGAGACGCCGTGAGCAACCGGCATCAGAAACAGAAAGAAGAACAGAAGAGGAAGAAACTCGAGAGTAAAGAACAACCCAAATGTGACCATAAGCACTGCCCATGACTAAGGCAGTGTCTGCACCAGGAAGACGGCAAAGACTCAATTCAGCCAGAGGTACCTTCTCCAGGGCTCCGGGGGCGGCCTGCTCTGATTCCAGGAGGGACTCCTGATGTGGGAGTAGGTGGCTCCAAGGACAAACCGGAGAAGAACGAGACCACTACCTGGAACGTGAAGCTGGCTGACGACACTTTGTGGTCAGCATGTCAGCAGTCACCCCGCTGCATCAGTAGAGACAGCTGGCGGCCTGGATGTCGACGCAGGTCAGCAATGGTAAAAGAAGAACATATACAAATAGACAGTTTATTAATTAGAAGTACGAAAATACAAAGACAATTGTTGATTTTTGTGTGAATTTGTATTTTGGTAGAGTAATTAGTAGAATAACTAGCCAAAAAACCCGTCATAAATGACGGGTTTAACGGACTGTGCTGGCAATTGATTTCATTTTGGTTGTTTACCTAGATAGAAATTTTATAAAATAAAGCTCACTATGTTGTAATTTCTCGTCCCTTGTGATGTAGCAAAAAGTTTCAGTTGTCAATTTGGTCCAGGTTGCGTTTCAGCATAACTACAATCTTCGCCAATATAGCAGGTAGAAAATCAAAGCTTCATTCACACGCGAATTTATACATTCCCTGAATCGCATGTCAATGTCATGATGCATCTATACCAATCATGCATCATGCGATACAAACTTGATCCAAAATCTTCACAGTTTCTTACAACTTTCTTATTGTCTATGATGAAGATGGATGTTTTAACGCCTGGCACAGCTTACATTCGGCTGAAATAATGACCCCAGTGAAAACGAAGGATGCTAAAAATAAATTTTAACTTCTTACGTCATGTAATATTAGTTTCAATTGTGGTTTAGGATGCATAGATCGCGAACAATTTGGGACTTCTTTCATTCAAACCAAGTAATCATATCACTAAAAAAAGCAACTAATAATCAATATGACAATTTAAACAAAATTCATACTTTTCTTTCAGTATTGTAGCAATTCCTTTCTTAGCAATTGTTGAAATAAATTGAATTGTTATAAAATAAATGCAATTCCTATTGCCTGGCGCTATGACAAAAGGTTTCGGTTGATATCCTGGTCCAGGTTGCATTTTAAAACTAACCACATATGGGAGTAGTTTACATCGTGATTCATTATATCAAAACGTGACATAGTGCTTATGAAACCTGCTTAAATAACTGATAATAGCTAAATTCAACATGCTATTGCTATTGCTGTGATGAGGTTCTTTATTTATTTTTGTCCAGGCTGGATTTCAACCTAGCCACAATCTCGGGTAATACTGCCGCTACAAAATGAAAGCTTCCGACCACAACGACAATTCATTGATGAGATACAGTGATTACGCAACAACATAAATTTCATCAAAAACATTCAACAAAAAAGAAAGGTAATAAACCAAAAATCTGCAACGTGATTCAGACCGATATTACAACGTTCGAATAGCTGTCATAGTTACACATTGCGGAAATACGTAATAGCCTCAGTAATATTACTCAGTGAAATCAAAGAAGATTAAAATAAATCTGATAAACTTACATTATTAATTGTAGTGTAGGCTGCACAATTCGAGATGAGTGGGCAACTATTTCGGTTCAAACGAATTAATAATTTCAATAATAGGGTACAGTTTAAATTATTTTGAAAAAAAGCTAAATTATTCATGCCCTCTGCCGTAGCGTCAAATGCCAGTTGTAATTCTGATCCATCTTAAGTAATACTTTAACCAAATTTTTCTCAGCATTGATGCTCGAAATACAAAGCTTTTATCTTACAATATCTATGAACAAAGAATTTAAGGAATACTTCAATATATCAAAAGAATATTACGTAAATATAAGCATCTAATAATTGATATATCGATTTTAACGCAATACATACTTTTATTTCAGTGTTCTGCGAGTTAATTTATTCACTGTTGCTTTGAAATTATATTAAATAACGCGCACTCCCACAAATAATATCGTAAAGCGTGACGTCGTATCGCAACGTCATAGCTTGACGTCACCGCGTGACATGACGTAGGTGCGACACGCTGCTACATCTTGTCTATTATACTAATAGATTGGTATATTGATCAGTATTGGTACAGTAATTAGTAGAATAATTGGTATTTTAATCAGTATATTAATTATTAGAATAATTAGTAGATTAACTATTAGAATACTTAAATCCATTAAATCCTTAAGAATAATTATTCAGATATATATATATTTTTAAAGTAAATTGTTTTAAGTATAAAAACTGTAGAAACTAAGGGCCTACTTTAGGTAACAATGTAGTAGGCTATGTAAAATCAGGAAATAAAATTAAAATAAAAAAAAATGTTGCAGCCATTCTATGGAGGAAGTTGTAGCACTGAAAACGTCTAGAAATGGTCCATCATACTTCCTTAAAGGGAATTCCTTGATGATATGCTCCACACTCTGGGAAGGAGCTCTGCAGCCATAGGCAGGATAATCCTGAAGACTCTACTTATACAGCATGGCATTGCATTTCGCATGGCCTGTTGTTAGGCGATTTAGCTTGACCCACTTGTTTCTCTTCAGGTGGAATCCCGGAAGTCCATTTGTGGGATCTTTAATATCTGGATGTTTCACAGATGCAGAATTTAAGCTTTGTCGCCATTTTTCCTTAACATCAAAGTCAAACACGTCTTGCCATACTGGGTTTCTGGATTTCAGACGTGTGTAGGGTAGGTCACTTAGGATCTCGTGGATTGATAGGTCCTGTGGATGGTCTGTCAGGATGGTGTAGTTTCATCCACTCACGTGCCGTTGCTTGATTAGATGTAACCAGGAGACTGGGGTGGATTTTAGCGTGCCAGTTATTACTCTCATATACTCTTCAGATGTACATCGATTTTTTTAATGTTAGCACTACTCAGCAACGGGGTAAACCGTGGTGAAAGCGGTTGTTCGTAGTGAGTCCGCCACAGCTCCCCACGAAATGAAGTGGTTCCGTGTTTTCAGTTTCTGACTTATGTTTTCCAGGGTTTTTTTATTATTTTAAGGTCTAAGGTGATGCCAAGATATTTAGGAGAGAAATTATGTTTCATTCTCTGTTGGCGGAAGATCACTTTAAGCTGCTGATGAGCTATTCTATTGCTCAAGTGGAATGCGCATACATCTGTTTTCATCGGGTTCGGGCAAAGTCTCCACTTCATTTAGTACGCGCAGTCAAGGTTTCTAAGTCGTTTGAGAGAGTGCTTTCACCTTCCTCTAATGTGGTAGTTTGGACAACGATAGCCGAGTCGTCAGCGTAACAGAATTTGTTGCCGGTTGTTTCGGGCATGTCACTGGCGTACGAGTTGAAGAGCAATGGAGCTAATACTGACCCTAGGGTAATCCACTTTTTACTGTAAATGACTTACTTGTCTTTTGCCTAATGGTGACCTTGAAATATCGGTTGGTCAGCATGTTCTTCAGAAGTGTTGTTAGTTTCCTGCAGGGTACATGTTTTTAAGTCTGAGTAGCAAGACATCCAGCCAAACCGTATCATATGCCGCTGTTAGATCGAAAAAAGCTACTGATGCCCTTAACTTCTTCTGAATTCCAGCCTCAATATATGATGTCACTGCTAATACTTGCTCACCTGCCCGGTATGCTTGTGTTATGTTATTTATTATTCCTTGAATACGGTTAAGAATGAGGCGCTATAGGAGCTTATAGCAAAGACTGAGTAAAGCAATAGGTCGAAAGCTTGAAGCATCATCTACTGGTTTACCTGATTTGAGGATCGCCAAAGTGTAAGCCATCTAGAATTCTGTGGGGATGATCCCAGTGTCCAGGATATCGCTGAAGACGTTCTTGAGCCATATTCTGTTTGCCAAGATATCTTATGAATTCTGGAAAAACGCAGTCTAATCCTGCTGCCTTCCTCATTTTTAGCAGTTTAATGGTTTTATCAACTTCTTCGTGACTGAATGGATTAGAAAGAGTAGGGTTATTCCGAAGGTTTTCATCCATATCAATTGTCTCTCTCTCCATCTGACCGAACGTGGTGGGTGAGCGGTTAAGGTTCTGGCCTCGCATTCTGGACGACACGGGTTCGAATCCCCGTCCGGGCATCCAGATTTGGGTTTTCTATGGTTTCCCCAAATCACCCCAGGCGAATGCCGGGATGGTTCCTTCAAAAGGCCATGACCGAATTCCTTCCCGTTCCTTGTCCCCAGTCCCATCCCGCCTCTAATAACCATAGCCGTTGATGAGGCGTAAAAAAAAATCTCCATTTGTTTCTTCATGGCAGGATCTACTGGGACTTTATCAGCTCTTGTTTTGGTGTGTAATTCCTGGCTCCTCTATGCATGTGTTTGAGGCTGCACCCAGTTTTCTAAGGAGATTCCATGCTTTTCTACTGGAGTGAGTAAAGCTCATTTGAGAAGTTAGTTATTTCCATTTACGTTCCCTCCCTTGATTCAGTTTTTCTAATATTCTTTTTCCTGGTTCAGGGTCACCAGTTATTTTATATAATTGGGTAGATTTGTCCCAGGATGAAATGTATTGTTTCCTGTATCCTCGAGGATGTTTCGTCTAGCTGCAGCGATAAAAATACCTACAAATGTCTTGCAGTACTTTTGGGGGTATCCATCGCAGGATACCATCTACCTCGAAGCTATATTGGCGCCGTTTGTCCTCTTTAAGTTCCACCTCGGTTTATGAATCGATCTGATAACAGGTATTGTGATACCAATTCTGATAAGTTTGGGTCTGTGTTGTCTTCTTGGAAGATTCTGAAGGACCTTTCTTGTGTGGTCTAAGGATTTATTTATTTTTCCTCTGTGGAAACGAAAACCAGATCAGGACTGGTGTCAGATTGCCATCTAGCGGAATGGCATGTTTTATTTTCTTTAGCATTGTAGCTGAGATACAAGCTTTCATACCACATAGTAAGTTTCTCTCCATTTTCATCAGTGTTTGTGTAACCCGAGATGTATGTCGGCTGTTAAAGTCTCCTACATACATGCAATATTTTAATAATCATAGGTGATTTGAATGCAATACTGGGAGAAGCAATAGAGGCGAATGTTGATGGGAGTTTTAAAGTGAAATCAAACATTTATTCAAAGCAAGCTTTTATTTAACTTGAATATCTGGAATCTAATTTTTTTGTTAATAGTACTTCACATACAACTATGAAAAAATAAATTTATTGTATGTTAAATCGGTCTGCGATGTAAATGTAAGCTGCAGTCAGATATTGATGCAAATAGTACCTGAAAATATTTAGTTTGTTAATCACCACCAATTACTCTTTCTGGACAAAGTTTGCTTAATGCTTTCCATGTATATGATCAAGATTGGGGTAATTTTCCATCTCTTCCTGCTCTTAACTATTTTATACTACTCAACGTACCCATTGTCGCGAAAGGCATTCGCGAGGATTCGCGAAATATAATTATTTAAAAGGAGTTAGACTTATTTGAATTGTGAATGTTAAAATATTAGGAGTCAGCCAGCAAACACAGAGACGGGAGGTCATTAAGCAAACGCGTTAGGAAACTATTAAGACATCCACTGCACGTCAACAACAGAGGGAAAGGAGTCACCTTAAGAGCCTCAAGGAAGGTGACAACATTAAGACACACACTTTCAAAGCCGGACCTAGGCATGGAAGAAACCGGGAGGCAGGGAAAGGTCACTGAAAGAGAGTTTCCAACCTTACAAAATCTCACGTGGAGGCCCATGTGATGCGGACGTGTCTGACCACAGATTAGCTTCTCGAAAGGACGGAGATTGCCGTCATTAAGAAGTATAAATAGTGGTGGCTGAGCTAACAAACGTTAGAGTAGGAACGACTGCCAGTGAGTGGGGTCGTAGCTGCCTAGTGCCGGGGGCCTAGCAGCACTGCATAGTAGAGTAGCGGAGTCAGAGAGCTAGGACTTCGATTCTCCACTCCAGTCTCAGTTGGAAATTTGGACTTAGGTATTCGACAACGGTGGGAGGACACTCACTTAGCTTCATGGACACAGGAGATTGGAATTTCCCGCTGATTAACCCTCATGGGACTGTTATTACCTATAGGATGATAGTGATAGCTATGCGAAGGATTCGTCAACGGCTAGAGCGACTTAGGGCACGAGAGACATCGAGATATGTATTGGAACATTAGTTTACCAGTGCCCCGCCCCTCTCCTTGGGACTTTATTGGTTCTTAGTGAGTTGCAAGTTTGTTTCTTGTAATTTCAACTTGTATGACTTTTATTTCTACCAGTAATTCCCTTCCGTGTTCCCTTGTCTGGAAAAACGAACCTCACTTATTTTTTAGACTTCTAATTTTAAGATAGTCTAAGTTATGCTCCCGCCTTCCAAACCGCTCATGGAAGTGTAAGCCAACCAGGACACAACACCATTACAACTAACATCTCCCAATATACTCTACCTTTTGTCTTTCACTTCAAAGATTTTTCTCCATTGTTTCGTCAACCAACAAATTAACCACTCTGGTATGTTTTAAAATGTGGCACTCCACATAGTAATTAAAAAACTGCGTATAAATAAATGTGTTGGATACTTTACTAACCGTTTCGTTGTATACTGCATTATAACAGCCCTGCATTCGATACGAAAATGCCATAAATTAAAGTAGTAGTTAGTTAAAGATGCCTTACTCTCTCGCACTATAATCACAATTATGCAGTAAGATATCACTGAATTAAAGTAATGAACGTAAGGACGCCTGGATAATATACAACCGCTAATCGTAGGTTGCAATATTAACTATGAATTTCAAGTTCAGTACTTTACAGTTATTGTATTCACAATTACTGGTATCAAAGAAGACTAATGAAAATAATGTTTCACTAAACACACTATTGCTATATGTGTCATTAATAAACACGTGTATTATAAAACTAAATTACTAAGCTTCGCGTAATTTTTTAAAATTTACGTGAAGAAAATATAATTTCCACAACATAATAACTAATAGACTACCAGTACCAAGTCCTGTTGAACTGACATCGTAGCAGGATATTTCTCCATCATCCTTGCTCCAGTTACCTTTCACTCAAAAACATTTTCGAAAATTCTGAGAACTTGTCTAATTGTGCCATTCCAACCCATTTTCTGAGTTCCGTTAAGAAATGCTAACAGAAATTTTACACCGTTAAAAAATCGAAGAAAATCTAGCTGTCATTTATTTCGCTAAGATTGTGCAAGATATTATTAAAAATAATACTGTAGTAAACACTTCTTTCTAACGACTGAACAACTTTCCAATAAATTGGTATCAGGTTTTACATAGACTCAGAATTTGTCATTGGCATGAATTCCTGTAGAAATAATATACTTTGATTCTGAAGTCGCCAAGCTAATGTCGTAGCGTCTGGCGTTCTACACGCGATAAGGTGGTTTTGGCCCGTTGAGAAATTTTCTTCAATTGACTCCTGAGCAGTCAGATAGTGTTTGTTGAAAGTGGTTTGTAGAAAGGGTACCAAGGATCTGTGTTGTCTCGTATGATACTGCTGTGCAGTTTAAAGGGCGTAAGTCCGTGGGAAAAATTGGTCTTAAAGGGTTGGCACCGGTTTCATCCTATCATTGATATTCATAAATACAACACAAACAACATATTTTTAATAACACTTGTTACGTTTATTTATTCACCTACGTAAACGGTTAGACATCCACAGGAAAGGAATTGGCTGTCCTACTGATCAACTGCAGCATACATCAGCTCAATTTGACCACTTCATGCTGAAAAGTAAATTATTTCTTTCATAAACATTTATTAGCAATAGAACTCAACCACATCGTTAGTGTTGCATGTGTAAAACCTCGGCTTTGTTTTGTTAAAATATTTCAATATCTATTCTGGCAGCTGACATACATTTAAAACCGTTTTCTTAGCGAAATCTTTCACAGCGATGGTTTTCTACAACATGTTCAGGTCGAAACAGTTATCTGTATGAGAAAACAATTAAAAGCGAGTTATCTAATTGAATAAGTTATAATCAGTTTGAGAGAAATAATTCACTTTTAGGTTCGCGGAAACGGTCTATGGCATCTTGTTCGCCTTGCATAATGTCCTGGGAGGTGCTGAGTACTAATTCAAGCAGGTTACAAGATGTATTTTGGTCGTTCTCAACACGATGCTTGAATTGAAGTATCTCGACATAGTATCCTCAAGAGAGCGCTAGTCATATCCTTCTCTGTAATTTTCCTACCAAGCAGTAACCACCACGTCTTTACCTCCAGCACTGCTGGCAATGAGTTTTAATTCATTTATCATTCTGGCTACTGGCCTTGTTAAATTCTGACGAACATGTCCCAAAATGTTAATTTTGAATCTTAATAGACTAACAGGAACATTTAACTAAATAGCACATATGATTCGTTAGGAAGATACTCATTCTACATCTAATTGCACGCTGAGTGCAGTGTCCCTCAAGACAACACAGCGTGTACATCAATAAAGATATTATTATTATTATTGAATGACAATGATAACCAACCAGAAAACGCACCACTACCTAAATCACAAGCATCAAATATAAATTCATTTCACTTCCTTCTTATTCCGAATGTCATTTACAAATTCATCGCAGATATTCCCCTCCAGATGGTAATTTCCTAAGTTATTGAACCTATTCAAGTTATATTTTCTGGCAGAGAAAAAGATTGGTAAAATTTATATCTTAAGCATGAAATAGAAATGAAAATATGTTTTACTTCAATTTAAGAAAAACAAAATCTGCTACTAATGGTTAATTCTAGATTGAATAATTGTTTAATATAGATTGGTTTGCTTTATTTACTTATCATATATTCATAGGAGTAACTATTAAAAAAATTCAAAGATTTTGCGAGAGAATAAAGAAATGATTCTAGAATCAACCATCGGAATTATGATGTAGCAGATATTGATTTTACAATAATATCTATCTGAAATTAAAAAAAAAGTTTTCGATAATTCCCCTCTCTTTTTCGGCACCGAACGTCCAGTTCGTTTTGTGAAACCATATTCAAATTCATCGACTCTTGTACAATGCGTTTTAAGCAATAGTGGTATTTGATGCGTGGGGTGGATAAAATGTGGTGGAATTTAATTAATTTCGTTAACCACAGTGTTTTAAAAACCACAACTTTGTAACGATTTCATTTGCTATATTATTTCTCTGTGATTGCGTATATTACTACCCTTTTCATCGTTCACACGCATTAAGCTACTCCTCTAAAAAAACTTCAGGAGATTATCACTGTTGTATAAAAGTGAAGGTAAATTTGTTTGTTTAACATGCTTGTTTAAAGCTACGTTTGTGCTTTCATAACGATGTTCTTTAAAAACGCTGATATCAAAAATTATTTCATGATGATATTTGAAAATTCTTAATTCAAATCTGTGGTTGAGAGAAGAAAGAGGGCACTTTTTTTAAGAAATAGCTCATAATTTTAGTTTCATTTAAAACTGTCTTTGCTGTTGCTATCCTTTTGCGCTGTTTAGAAAACATCAGAAAGTCTAAATCTGTTGTTTCCAAATACCATTCATCGAAAATATATGTGTAACAAATTGTGGAATAAACATCTCTTAATGTTTTCTTTTCTATACTTTATGCAACATTAAAAATGGTATTTTTGAGGTGTGAATCGCCATGTTGTTTGGGAAAAGCGTATGCAAGTCCTCTGACTGCAAGTCCTCTGACCTGCAAAGATAATGAAAGATTCAAGTTTATGTCACTATAAATTGCGGGCGTTCCAGAAATCAGAGAAGTTCTTATTCAGAAAAAACGATTCCCGGAAGTTAGATTAATGCGTTAAAAATAATGGGATCCTTCCGCTAACGACTCACATTGAAGATTAATAAAGTTTCTGATATCGGATGGCACTTCTTGGTTAAAGATTCAAAAGGAATCATAATTTATTCTTCAGTTTACATTCCATTTGAAGCGAAAAGCGGCCAAGGTAGGGATCATATTTCATTTAAAAAAAATATCCATTTAAAGGTCAAGTATGAAGCAGACATTCGATTCCTAATAATTTGGTATGATAATGAACTTCAAGAGAATAAAATGTCAATGAATTTATTGAGTCTTAGAAGAACGCGTTAGGCATATCAGAAGTAACAAGCTCAGAAAAAATAAGAAATTATTTTTTCAGGTATAGTGAATTATTTAGGAATGACAGTGCAGCGAAAATCCTTCTGTGTGATAAATACTGCAAGTAAATAATTGCTTATTTTATATAGGTATGTATTTTACTGTCAAACAGGGTTTCATTCAAAAATTGTAGTTTTAGTGTTTAATATCTCAAGAATTATAGTGAAAGAAAATTATTTTTTCTTATCGTATCTGATTGAACATACTGTTCGCTAAGAAATGCAGTTTACATTTAATCATTACACGTCTAGAAAATGCTACCAAGAAGTTCCAACGAGAATTAGGACCCAGAAACTTGATTCCGGAGATGGGGAGGAGCCTACGAGGAGCATGTCAAAATTCGAGTGGAAGAGAAGCACGCCTGGAATGAAGAGCAAGTAAATTTGGTTGCGAAATGTAAATGAGGCAGCAGGAGGGCGCTGAGATGTATAACTCGGAAAAGGAGTATCGGCTGACGTGAGGCGAGTGCTGTGCAGAGGTGTGGCGGCGCGAGGATGCCGTTGTTCGTCGCAGTGTGGGATTTAAGATTAATGTTCTACAACTCAAACTTTTAATCTTCTATGATAGAAGAGATTTTATGAGAATTAGAGTGTATAAATTTAAGGCGTAGCTACATTTATTTACGTATAAGTGTAAACGATTTATTTTATTAGAATGTACAGGCTTATTTTACATTAAATTAGCTGTTACCCGTGACCTCATACGCGTGGACTCAGAATTTTATTGCTACTATTGGATATATAAAGCTGTAAGTTAGGTACGTAAAAGGTGTCCCAAAAGGCACGGATTTGGGAGAATATGACGGAGAAACCATCACCATGCCATTCTACGACTGAACCAGTGTCATGAAGAGAACCAATTTGCAACATGTTTAAAAGTATCAGCAAACTAAGGAAAAGGGGGAGGGGAGGTTAAGTGTACGAGACTACCTACCTCAGTTCCTCCGGAAAATTTTTTAAAATTATGTCGCTTTCTGGGAACATCATATGTTAACGTTTTTCTGTGTCATGCTAAGGTATGTAGCCTTTGGGAGTTGAAACCCGTGAGCTAATTTAAATATAACTACCCATGAAAATAACAACGTCTTTTCCAAGTGTACCCATGCTGCTATCACTGTGTGAACCATGGCTTTTTTTTTTTTTTTTTTTTTTTTTTTTTTTTTTTGCAAAGGCTAATTTTAGTGGGAACTATAATCTCTTTAAACTAGAATGGTAAGTCCGTCGGTGTTATTGGAATTCGTGGAATCGACACTTCATCGTATTTTGCCATTCTAGTCCGGATCAAAGCTTTTATTACGTTGCTCGACAATTGTTTTATTTATGTTACATGCAGGCATGTGCCGTTGCTCAGTCGTGGTGTCAACAAATCATACAAAAGCTGACTGCAAGAGAAACAAAGCCGATATAACATTACAGAAACCATCATACGTTATCCCACTGTCTGTCTCCGTTAAGTTATTCTTCAAACTTCCATGCCAAATATGTTATTTGTCCCACAAAAGTATCCTATGATCTTCCTAATGATACATAGTATTTCCTTGTCACATTTCATAAATATCTGTTTCGCTGTTTAGTTTTTGTAGATGTAACAAACAGAGATACAGGGTTATTTTCGCATTTACGAGTATAATATTAGCGTAGATTCAAAACATTAAACAAAATCAAAAGTAAGTTGCATCACATTATTAACCACATTTTTTTTTAAAAAAAAGACCGGCATTAATTACATGCAGCTTTACAGGACCGCAATACAAATTTTGTGGAATACTGATCAGACTAAAGTCATTTTCTCTCGATCAGTTTTCATTGGTTTGTATTACTGATACTAGAGTTCCCTCCGTATCTTATAAGTCATTAAGAACGATCTGATCTAAGGTTACGTAGTGGGAATTGCCGTTTACGAGAGAAACATGGTAGCTTTATATCATTCGTATTTCATTAAATGAGACATTTTTTGTTTTCTCGTACTACTGGATCTTTAAAATTATTGGGTGTATAATGCACACCACCGATAATTGCTTTATACACTTTTTATAATTATTAATATTCCAAATTAAATGGTAACACTAGCCACTCCTGAAAACGATAAATTACTGGGATAATATCTTTCTAAGGTACAGCCAGGGAATCGTTTTTCCTTGACGTATTACTGAAAACATTTTCCTCAACTCATTCGTCTATGTTTATTGACTGATAAAATAGATCATTATATACCTGTCAAGTAAAAAAATCTGCATCCCTGCCAAATTTCTTTCTGCACTACCAGTATTTGCCTGTTTAAAGGACTCCTATACCTTTTTGGTGCCGTTGTGAATACTGAAAAACATTTCCGATTTGCCTCCCAAAGATTATTGTTAAGCACTGTTTCACATCACAAATACAATTTGAACTTAAATTAACACTCAGCGAACACAAGAATTAAATATGTACTAAAGTGAAGTTGGCAGAACAAAATTAAAATTAGTTTTACGAAGGGGTATGTGGTGATACGTAGGCGATCCAAATCAAACCATCATTGTTTGAAAACATAAAAACAATACTAACACTGATCGAGAAAATCCCACGTGACATCTGTAATTGAGTCTAGTGACCAAGTGTCTGAGCAGTGGTCACGTTAAATGTGTCAGTTCGCATCTTCTAGAAAGCGCCTGGGTCCCCTGTCACCCTAGTTCTTGAGCCATTTTTACTCATGACACTGTGAGTACGTAGGTTATCTAAAATGCGGAGGTTATAAAACTACGGAAATAAATATCCTCAGCTTGTTGTATGCACTCTGTTTTAACAGTGCTCGAACTTTCCCTCCCTCACATAGCCCAACGTAGCTTTCAACCTAATCCCCCACCCACTACTCCCTTGACCGAACTAAGTGGTTTATAGGCACTCCATTAATAGTGGCATCGAATTATTTGAATGAATGAAGTTCAGTTCTCTTCATGCAAAAAGAAGTTGCGTTCAGTGACCCTCAGGGGCCGTGGATTATAATGTAAATGGGAATTTAGGTTTAAGAGGGTGATGTGTTTTCTAACTAGTCATGTGAACGAATTTGCTCGTTAACTGCTGGTATGTAATATGTGCAGTGTAGAAAATATGAAATAATTCTAAAACCTAAGTGCATACGTTTTCATGTTTACGCAGTCCAAGCCATCTGGGAGAGACCCAGGTGATCGCTATTCTTGTAAATGAAATCCTAGGCGTGCGTAAACCGCATTATCACAGACAAACCACGGGACCAATACAGGTCATATTCGCATGAAATATTATTATGGTGGAGCGAAAATTTTCCGATAGGTATGTTGAGTTATAATAATTCATTTATTTACAATTAGGTTAAGTTGATTGCAATTCCACAGATAACTTTGTATTTGAGAAGCATTGCCCATAGAAGCTTACACACTATTTTCTGAGATTTGGGTTTTCCATGGTTTCTCCAAATCACTCCAGGTGAATGCCGGAATGCTTCCTTCAAAAAGGCCATGACCGAATTCCTTCCCGTTCCTTGTCCCCAGTCCCATCCCACATCTAATGACCTAAGCGGTCGACGAGGCGTAAAGCAATTAGTAAAAGTATTTTCTGATTCCGTTTTGCTTTTTAACTGCAGGTACTTATTTCATAAATTTTGTTAAAACTAATAAGTATATTAACATAAAACTGAATATATTAATTAAACGAAATAAGTGTATGAAATATTTAATTTAATTAAGCATGACAGTAGCGTTCACGCGTTTGAGTAGACTATTTTGTGTTGCTAGGAAGTTAATTATCTTTGGTTCGATTTGACGTGAGAAAATAAGATTATGGTAAATAGTTGTTCGCTACAGTTCGCTACTTGAAGTAAATCGCGTTGGGTGTTGTAACGCGCCGTTAATAACAGCAGTATTTTCGTTTTTCAATAGAATTCAAATAATAAGTGTTAATAAATTGAACAATTATTTAAATTCATTACACTTAGTAAACTTTTAGAATTTAAATTCAATGTAATATTTTTTTATGCAAAATAGAAAAATGGCAGCCATTCGACGATTAGATGGTTTCATTGTGATGCAATGTTGGAAAACTGAGAAATTAAAGATAAAAATGTCTACAGATTAGCAAACAATTTTTGCTGAACGCGATTCACTCATCGAATTAATTTCTTTGCCCACTGGCGTTGTGTTAATTGAGACATAATAGGTTTAAGAGGAAGGTTCGTACTTCAACAACCCTACGTGAAAGAGGTGATAACGAGGAGGTAAGCCTCTCTAAGTGGAAGAAACTATTTTTGAGTCCACCTCGTCTAAGGTAAGTGCGTATGAGCCACCCTTTTAATCTTACGATGGTAGATTAAGCAACAGATCTGAGGCTCATCAACTGGAGGAATTTTTTTCTTGTCTCCCCAGAGAGCGCGATAAAGATCATTGGATCTTAAAAGATTTTCTTAATTACCTTGCGGGATAGGAGGCAGTACTTAGCTTTGTGAAAAATGAAAGCTACAGCACTGATTTTGTTTCTTTTTTCTTTTTATCGAAGTTTGGTGAAGGAAGGATACATCGACTTCGTTCTCTGACCTGAAGAGAGCGCTATGGTAACTTTTTCCCGAAGCGGCTGGCTGAATGAATGAGCGGCGGATCATACAGTGTGTTTGATGGATGGCAGTGGCTACGAGCCTCGAGCTTCTGTGATGAGCCTAACAGTGGCGAGGTACTTCAAGGCGGTAGAAGATGTCAACTGAACCGTAAAGTGTCGAAACTTATTCAAAATTTATTTTATATATTTCGGCTGTACAACATTATCCAATAAAGACGCTGAATGGAAACACAGGTGGAAAATTGATGTACGTACTATACATTGTTTATTTTCATTCATGGTAATAAATTATATTTTATGACAACATTGTTCTTAATTTACTCAATTAACAAAAATAAATAATGATATATGTGAATTAAACTCTTATAACTTGTGTACAATTTGAGTTCATCTCTCATCGTGGGACTGGATTAAAATCAATATTTTTATTGGCTCTAACTTTAAAGCTAAAGTGGATGACTTTTGGTTTCTCCAGTGTCGTTAGACTGGGTATATATTTTCCTCTATTGTTTCAACGTTTCCTGATCTTATTTTATCCATATTATCTTACAAGAAGTTTCAGTTGCCGAATGTCATGAAGGGACGGTATAGATTACTTGACGTAGTTTTACTTATGCTCTAATAAGTTGCACGTTTGCCCTCTTGAGTTCATAATCTGTTCTCGCTCCCATCTCATCATGTTGTTCCACTTACATTTATTAAGAAAATCAGAGATGTGTAACCTCAGATAGTTAATAATGAAGAAAAATAGTGTAATTTCCTTATCAACTGAATGATTTTAGAAATGGGTAGAAATTTAACCATCGGCATCGGTGGATCTTATTCGGACCATAAGAAGTGAATGAAAATTTTAATTATTTTTGAAAAATTATAATAAGAAATATATCACCTATGAACAATTTTTTTTGTATATTATACTTATTGTATTTCAACATTTCGTAGATTGCTGATGGGAAGTATATTTATATGGTTCCATCAGAATTAATATGTACGTAGTGGAAGTGTTAAAAAGCATATTAAGTAATAAAACAGAAAATTATAGAAGCAGTTGTGATTTTAACTCGATATTTTAATTTACTTTCATGATTTTATGTTGAAAGACAATTTAGTTTTGAAACAAAAAGAAAAAATTCGAGTACTGCTTTCCCTGACACAAATACAGAAAAAGAAAATAGTGTCAAGCTAAGTTTCAACAGTGAATATATTTTGTAGAAAGTGCTGAAAGTTGTGGAATTAGTAACATGGAGGCTTGATGGCTTTGGCAGAAAACGTTGCCTAAAGCAAGGACTCTGCTGAATGAGGGCAGCATCGATAGTGCTAGCGGATGGCAGGTTCGGCCGATGCACAGTGCAGCCAGCGTTAATTAATATTTGGCAAGGCTCCCCACAAGAGAGGCGGTATCGGCGCGGAGAGCTGGCAAAGTGAAACAACTTGCTGCCCGTCCAATGGAGCGTACCTAACGAGGAAAGTTGATTTTATTAACTTGCTGCGCTTCGCCGAGTCTTGCGCACCTTTTGGGGGTTTCCTCGCAATACCAATCGCTCGTATGCCAACACTTGGGGTGGACACCGGCTTCGAGTTAACTTCTAATAGCTCTGAGGATTACTGTTTATCGGCTATAAATAATGCAGTAAATAAGTTCTGGCTACTACCACTACTCGTTTTGGCGGTCCCACTACATATTTTAGCCCCCTATTGTATTTGTGATCCTAACCTAAATGTTCAGAATTTTTTTCCTTCTGAAGTCGGGAGTAATGTCGATAACTTTTCTCAATGCCACCTCTTATTTTCATCGACATATTTTAATCCAAATATATAAGTTCATTTTGTTCAATCAATTTGATCGGAAACAAAATTATCCTAGAAGGCTTTTTGACCTAGTCGAAGGGCGTTACTTTGACCTTTTCATCTCCATATTTTACTCCAAATATCTAAGTTTATTTTTTATATTTAATCTGATCAGAAAAAAAATTATTCTGGAAGGCTTTTTGACCTAGTCGAAGGGCGTTAGTTTGGTCATTTCTGATACGCCACTTAAGGCATATCAACCAGCAGCAGAATGAGGCTTTCGCTGCTTTCATAAATTAAGTGTTTGGAATTTTTTGTTTCCATTTTAACGTAATTTACCGTTCACAGTACGTATAAAGGTTTTCCTCAGCGTATTTTTATGACATATCAAACTTTACGTTTATTTGGGCAGAGAGTTTCCGGAAAATCATAGTTGTGTACAGGGGCAAGGTAAGTTCTTCACCCGCATGTTGGCTCAGAGTAGTCAGTTCCTCTAAAAATGTTTACAACAGATTCTGCTCATCGTTGCTAGTGTTTCCAGTCAAACCTCCCGTCAATAAAATTTTTACTTAATTTTTCGAAAATAAACAAACAAATCTTCGCTTTATTCTTGAGAATGTGTTTTAGTGAGAATGTTGACTGAAACTATGCTGCTGTTTGCAAGTTATGTACCGCAATCTTCAATAGAACTTAGAAGTTCAGTCAAATCCCTTTTGCTTATAGCTTTATGCCTCATCGTCGTCTAGCTAATTAGAGGTCGGAAAGGATAGGAAGCAAGGAACGGGAAGTAATTCGGCCATAGCCTTTTATAGGAATCATCCCGGAGTAATTTGAGGAAACTAGGGAAACCCCAAATCTGGATGGCCCGGCGAGTATTAGAACCCGCGTCCTCCCGAATGCGAGGCTACAGCTTTTCCGATCACTCACCACACTTGGTGGATCAAATTCATGAAAGCTTTCTGGTTTGGAATATATTACTATATGCCATTTCAGTTCATTAAAAGTAATGTTACTAAACTTTTATTAGTAAACAATGCCTCTCAGTAGTATGGATTAAAGAGAACAAAACTGTTCTATACAGAAAAGTTAACGGTCTGCGTATATCAGTGACTCCTTGGTCAAGAGTTGCAGGTGTCACGTTGCCAGTCAGACCCAGTACATAGGCGTTTCTGATTAAAAATTAAGTCCATCCTGGGGTTGTGCGTATAATTTTTTGCTTACAAAAATATGAAATTAGTAGATCGTTACAGAAGTAACATGTAATGAAAAATAATATATTCGTGGTTAATTAAAAATTAATGCTTCAAGCTCGCTTATAATGATAATGACATTCAATCCTAAATTATCTTGTAAGTGCAGGCCGAACATTGTGGCATAATAATCGATAATAGTGGGACCGAAAACGATTTTTGTAAGAATAATAACAAAAAATGACGCCAGTTGATATATTGTCCAGAGTAAAGCTTAAACCAATAATACGATATGTCAAAACGACCGCGAATGTTTAAGGCTCCGTACAGTCGCAATCGAATGTATTAAGCTGGCTAAACTGATAGTACAAAGAAGCCCATACTTGGTAGTTTACGCTAACGTAGATTTCAAGTCTTTCAACTAATGACACGACTTCCTTTCTCTTTCGTTCTCCTCTACTTTTCTTTAGTCTACGCGGATACGAGTAGTTGCTTTCAGCTAATTTTTTATCACTACGATATACAGCTCTATAATTTTCCGTTTTCTTGATTGACGACTTAGAATATCTCTTGCTACAAAACAAAATGTCAGATCAAGTAACCGGTACTGCTCCTAACAGTCAGCATGAATTTGCTGGTAACATCTTCATAACTGACTAAAGGATTTTCGTAGAGGGTTTAAAAAAAAATATATATGGAAATGAAAACTTGACTCATTTCAGTGTTGCTGTAAGTACTGATTATGTAATGAAGATTCTTAAAAGAATTAATGTAACCAAAGCATTCAAATAAAATAATTTGTAACGTTTATAATTTCCAGAGAAGTATATGTAACGAAGTTAATATAAACTAGTTAGATATGTTTGCAAACTCAGCTATATTAAATAATTTCGATTTGATTAATTGCTTTGTGCTGAAATTAAATTTGTGAAGTAAATATTTGGCAGTTGAAGAGGGAAAAGAGTGCACTTTAATTACTGGGTGGTAAATAATATAACTTATGTGCTTTAGAATATTCATTGCACTATATGAACTGCCACCACGTGATGTCTTCGACGATCAGATTTTCAGGAGACAGCATTGATGATGTGGGTGTGCTAAATAAAGACTCGCAGCACTCCAACGCCACCTCTTATATGTTATTAATCCTGTGACAGCTATTTACAAAGAAATATAGTTGTCGGCATCATATGGACAATTTTTTTTATCATCTTTAATTTTTCCTCTCGCTAACAGTGTTTTTAATTGCATCGTAATCTCCGAATCCAAAACTTTCTAATCGTATTTTCTTTCTGGTTATGCTATTGCTATAAATGTCACGTTTTGATTATTTCAAACCGTTAAAAATATTTTTATTTTTAAAATAACAATAAGTTCATTAAATTATCTAGTTGTTTAAAATCATTATTTCATGATATGTAGGTAGTATTAAGTACATTTAAATTCTTTAAAAAAATATTTAACCCTAGCTAATTGTTTCTGCCGTCCTTCTGCGTTATTAGTTTCCTGTAACAATCCCTAGCTACAACGTAAGCTCACTGGCGGCACCATCATAGTCTTATAGTCGGTTAAGGTTATAACGAGGCTGATTTATACCAAGAAAGTAATAACGTAATAAAATGATTTAGCATTTAAGAAAGTTTAATGTAAGATTAAAATTCCATGGAAAACATTAAATATACGTTCTTTAAATTTCCCGTGACAACTCACTGATCGTTATTAACAGACAGATGAACTCAAAACTTCTTGAAAAGTAGACGTCACTTCGTGAGAACAGATTTACCAATTCATGAACCCGCAATTTTTCGGAAAGGAAGTGTTAAACAACAACCCATGTAGATTGTATGACGGGTGTTGGTTTAGCTTTAGGAATCGTTGTTATTAAAATGTAGTTATTATAAAACGAGCCTTCCTTCATTGAAAATATGTATATGAATTATTTCTAGTTCTGAAAATTACGACTAAAGAAAGAAGTTAACAGCGAAGCGCGTTTCATGGCGACCTTGACACCTGAATTGGTAATTTTGTTAACTATTACGAACTTCGAGAAAGCAAGATAAATAAAACGCAACACACAACGATTTACAGTCGACAGTCGACTTGTATATCGATACGCACCGCAACAGAGACTTCGAGTGCACATCAACTGAACAGCTGTTTTGGTGTAACAACATTGGTGGCCGGCAACGTCGTGTTTTGCTTTGCTGTTCAGCACACCTCAAGGAAAAAGGGAAGTACATTTTAAATCCTTTTATTTTTTTAAAAAAATGTGAAGGATTTGCAATTAGATAATTTAATATTCACGAATTAAATAATTTTCGTTCTTGCCTTTTGTGAATTTTATCGACTTAAATTCACTTTGTTTGAGCTATGAAGTTTAATTTTGTGTTGGTTATAAACATTTCAATTGCACTTACCATGGATAAAGACAATGAAAATACTTTTCATGTTACTGCAAACTTGATGCTACAGATAATTCTAATTTACCGGATATGTCCCCACCATCGGTATATACCATTCTTGACTCTTATCCATCGGTAATTTTGGAAAAAAAATACCTGTATCTCATGAAGAGGATGAAAATAGGGTCCAGTTTTCACAATTTGAGGGTGATTGTTTTCTTGCAGTAGGTACCCACCAGGAACCAGAAAATAAAGACACTCCAATAACCCCTTTGATGTTTACCCAGCCAGAACATAACATTTCTCTACAAAAACTGACTGACTTAATTTTAGCAATGCAGCCTCATTTAGATGTTCAGTTCAGTGAAACCAAGACTAATCTTGATACCAGTGTAAATGAACTTAAAAGGGATTTATGGACCATTCACGACTGATTGATTCCAAAATAAATGAAATCCATGATAAGATAGAAAGTTATTACACACATTTTGATGAACGTGTTACTACAGTTGAAGCAACCATAGAAAAACATATTATAGAATGCCAGGAAAGCTTAGAAGATGTTGAACATGAAGTTACTGAAGAGAACAAGATGATATATTATGATTTGGACCATTTAGCTAACATATTACATAAAGGAATGAAGATAACAACTAGATTAAATGCTGAATTCTTCGTTCTAGCGGAGTATGTTCTAACAGAAAAATATGTTGAAGAAAATTCTATAGCAGGTTACATGGTTACTAATATAAATGGGGTTGAATCTTCCAACATATGTGCAGAATTGGAGGAATTTTGTTGATTATTGTAAGAAGGAAGGTGATGAAATTATTGATATCAGCTATGATAAAGATAAGGAGTGTTTTGAGAGCACAACAAGTGAACCTATTTCATATGAAGTTAAACAAAATGGTTTTTTAAGAATGATATTGAGGAAGTGAACTTAAATGACACTATATTTAACATAGCATGTAATGAAGTGAGCAATGTGCAGAGTTTTTCTTTTGGTGAAAATAGTTGTAGCAATTCCATTCAAGAAGTATTCACAAATGAAGAATGTATTGTTTCTGATAAAGATTTTTGTGGCAAAGGGAGACTGTTTCTTATAAGGCAAAAGCTACCATTAGACTTGCTGTGTGTGAAGCAGAATAGAATGGTGTACCCACAAACTTACTACCTGAGGAAGGATAAAATGAAGAAGAGAAGAAATACAACTTCAAGAATCCTCTATCTACATCTACATCTACATATATACTCTGCAATTCACAAAATTGTGGGTGGCAGAGGGTGCTCAGCACCAAAGCTAATCTCTTTGCTGTGCATTCCAATCCCTAATGGTACGAGGGAAAAAAGAATTCATATAAGAATCAGTCCGGCACCTTATTTCTCTAATTTTATCCTTCCTGTCCTTCCGACTCAAATAGGTTGGTAGAAGAAGTATTTCACTACACTCATGAGTGAAAGTTGGAGTACGCATGTTTTCCAATAAGTTTAAACGAAACGTGTGTCGTCTATCTACCAGAGACTCCCAACCTAATCTACTAATCAGTTCTGTGACGCTTTCATAAGGACTGTAGCAAGCGGTCACGAATCGAGCGGCTCTTCTCTGTACTTTCTCTATACTTTCGATCAATCCCTTACGAAACGGGTCCCAAATGGCACAACAATAATCCAAATGTGGACGCACAAGAGATTTGTACGCTATCTCCTTTGTTTGTTCATTACAATTTTTCAAGATTCTACCTATGAATCGCAGCCTAGAATTTGCTCTACCTACTAAAGAATTAATGTGTATGTCCCATTTCATGTTCCTTTGTACTGTTACTCCCAAATATTTAATAGAATCGACCATATCAATAACTGTATTGTTTAACTCGTATTTCTGAACAATCGGATTCTTTTTGTTAGTTATGCTCATTGTCTTGCACTTTTTACAGTTTAGAGTAAGTTGCCACTCAGCGCACCAAGCCAAAATAACATCCAGATCGCGCTGAATTTCTAAGCAATCGGCCAAAGTTCTTACTTCCCTATAAATAACCGCATCATCAGCAAACAATCTAAAAAGGCTTTTCACTTTGTCTCCGAGATCGTTTATAAAAATTAAGAAAAGAAGTGGTCCTATTACACTTCCTTGAGGTACACCCGATGTAACATCTAGATTAGAAGAACTTTCTCCTTCAACGACAACATACTGCGACCGACCAGTTAGAAAATCCTTTATCCATTCACAAAGCTGATCCGATATACCGTAAGCTCGAAGCTTCGCTAAAAGGCGGTTGTGTGGCACAGAGTCAAAGGATTTCTGGAAATCTAAAAAAATTGCATCTACTTGTGAACCTGTATCGATAACTTTCATTACGTCGTGTGTAAATAGGGCCAGCTGTGTTTCACATGATCTTTTCTTCCGAAATCCATGTTGATTTGTTGTAAGCAAATTATTATAATCTAGAAAATTCATAATGTTCGAGCATATAATATGCTCCATAACTCTACTACAAACAGATGTTATAGATATGGGACGATAGTTCCCAGGATCACTTCGATCACCTTTTTTGAAAATCGGAATTACTTGCGCGATTTTCCAGTCTGAAGGTACTTTTCGCTCTTCTAATGATTTACTGAATATATCAGACAGAAATGGCCCGATTTCTGCAGCATACTCTGAAAATACTCTTACTGGAATTCCATCCGGGCCCGGTGCTTTCCCCCACTTCAGGAGCTCTAATTGCTTAACGATACCTGCAGTATCTATTCGTAATGATTCCATCACCGACTCGCCACGGCGTGGGAAAACGGGAATACTATCCTTATGTTCATTTGTAAATGAATTTTTGAATACAGTATTTAGTACGTTAGCTTTATCGCGGCTTTCATTAACCTCGGAACCTTCACGAATTAGTGCTGGAATATTGCTGTTGGTACAATTAACTTTTCGTACATACGACCAAAATTTCTTTGGATTTTCTGTGAGACTCTTAGAGAGAGAGTTGGAGTGAAAATCGTTAAAGGCCTCGCGCATTACATTCTTAATACGTCCTCTTAAATCAGCTAAGGTTTCTAAATCGCTGCGACACCCCTTCCTTCTTGAGCGTGCGTGTATTTTCCTTTGTTTTTTGAGTAATCTTTTGACTTCGCATGTGTACCACGGTGGATCATCCTCTCCCTTTATTGTCCGCTTTGGTATATGTATTTCCATTCCTTCCCTGACTATATGTATAAAACGATGCCACATCTCTTCAACGGTGTCCTTTGTTGACTTGAAGTTATGGTATTTATTCCTCAGGTAGGTTCTAAAACACTCCTTTGAGGCCTTACTGAATTTGTATACAATCCGCCCTTTTTTCCTTTTTCGCTCGGTCATTAATTTGATAGTCGCAATTACCGCTTTGTGATCGCTTATTCCTGTGGTCGTTGAAATGTCGGTGAATAATTCTGGCCTGTTGGTAACCAGCAAGTCTAAAATGTTTTCGCTACCGTTATGACACCGCGTAGGTTCATTAACTAGCTGCTCGAGATGATTATCTGACAACAAATCGAGAATTACTTCAGAAGCTGCCTTATCCCTGCTACCTGTGATGTGAACGTAATTACGCCAGTCATGAAGTCTAATGAAGAAAAAGCTATAGAAGAGAAAACAGACTTCAAAAACCTGCTTCAAGAAGAAAAGAAATACATCTTTTGGAAAGGAAGTAAAAAGTGATGATTTTTGAGGCAACACAGAAGTGGATATTACTGCAGCAAACATTGAAAGGAAAAGGAATCTTGAAGTTAGTCAAATCTTTGCAGACATGGTATAGAATATTTTTTTTTTAAATATTTATTGTTGAAGAAGACTCCGGTTACAACAAGAAAGTGACCCGTGTCAATTGGTTTTATATTATATAATTTTCTGGTCCAGGTACCTCTTTTACTATGGACAAATAACTTATGCTGAAACTGATTTATTGTTGGTTAAATATGTTTTGTGTTTTGGAAAATGGAAAAAATTATATATTTTGTCCTTATACAAGCTTAAATGCTGGCAGACTATATATATCTTGTTTCAGGAGTACCGTGCAAAAGAAAAAAAAACTTGATGGCAGCAGAATTTAGTACCCTGTAAGACACAGTCGACGTTTATGCTTGCTACAGGTGGAAGAGCAGCCAGAGAAGACAAACTTCAGCTTATTCATAAATTGTTACTATTATTATTATTATTTTTTTTGTATTTGTAAAAAACTAACAATGTAACACCAACACCCGAGGGACCTGTAAAATTCCAGTTTGGTTAAGAAGATAAATTAATTCCTATTTCAATTTTTGCAAATTTCATAGAAATTAGCGGGGGGATATAACGGGGCTGATTTATACCAAGAAAGTAACAACGTAATAAAACCATGTATCATTCAAGAAAGTTTAATGTAAGATTAAAATTCCATGGAAAACATTAAATATACGTTCTCTGAATTTCCCGTGACAACTCGCTGATCATTATTAACAGAAAGATGAACTCAAAACTTCTTGAAAAAGTAGACGTCGCTTCGTGAGAACAGATTACCAATTCATGAACCCGCAATTTTTCGGAAAGGAAGTCTTAAACAACAACAACCCATGTAGATTGTATGACGGGTGTTGGTTTAGCTTTAGGAATCGTTGTTATTAAAATGTATTTATTATAAAACGAGCCTTCCTTCATTGAAAATATGTATATGAATTATTTCTAGTTCTGAAAATTACGACTAAAGAAAGAAGTTAACAGCGAAGCGCGTTTCAATGTCCAACCTTTTGCGATTATGCGATCACAGTTTCATGGGTAGTTAATTAGCTAATCGGCAATAAAGTACTGCGATTACTTTTCCTGAAACAAAGGCTGTTTTTTTTTTCAGCCACCAACTGTAACATCCGTAAACATATTTTTTCGAAATATTTAAATTACCGTACATTAAAGCGTCTAATTTCCCTAAAAGCAAAATATCGGCCAATGTTTCTATTTTTATTAGCCAATTACACTTTCATGTTGTTAATTTAACCATAATTATCAAAAAGATTTGTCAGTTAGATATTTAATTCAAATGTGCTAAAACATGAGTAGCTATAATATGGCTTCCATAGTTAAATATCAGAGGTGCTTGTGTATCCTTAGTTTCGTATGTAGTTTGAAGTGATTGAGTCCTGAATCTCAGATGCCAGAAAGTCGACAATTCGATTTCTTCGTAAATTGGTAGAATTTTTCGCTCACAGTTGACAAATTTATCTAGTTATTCGTTTCTGGACCATCAAACAGCAAAAAGCTGTTTAAACATGTACTAGAAAACGAGATTGGCGAAAGTGGATGTTGCTGCGCTCGGTATATTGGGAGTTAGATGTCTTTTCCCAGATTAAATTTCATTTACATATATACTACACAGAACAATTACGACTTTTAATAAGAAACATTAGTACCACAGATTGGAATCACTCCAGGATATGAAGTATAGGTTTCGCTACGTATGTATGTACAGGAATTTGCATTGTGGTACATATGCATCTAATAAAATTCTAAATTCACGATAATATTAACTTTAGGTCTCAAGCTACAGTATCATTTTTATCTTTACAATATAAAGTTCTTTGAAACTGTTTTGAATATTTTCGGTGTCTGTCTTGAAGTGACATATTTCTCTCTACATACTAACACAAGCAATAATGAACTACAAAACTTGTTACGCAATTGAAGTAATTAAACTTTTGTCTGAATTCTTAGGAGTTTAGGTTCAGAACTTTTTCTTTGGTAATTTTACGCACGTCATAATGAACAATGAAAATCATGACATGAGTATCCAAAATGCTACTGTGTTGGACTGCGTCCTGCCTTAAAAGAAATAGGAGCCACAGAAATATGAATTTATCTTTTCGCATTCATAATAGTGATTACGTCATATCATTAAATTTACATAAAGGATTAAAGTTTCTCACTGCTTGTAGCGGTTTTGACCCTCGTAATTTCAAATTCATATAAAAGAGACAGGTGGACATGAAAATTAGCTAACAGGAAGTTTTAGTTTATGGAATAAAAGAAAACATGAGTTGTATGTAAGATGAGTCTGTACTTTGCCTCTTTATACATATTTAACTGACGTAATCACTTTCGAATATGTAAAAAAAAAAAAAAAAAAATGAATTGAATATACTTATTTTTCATGAGAAAACTGTATCTGCAACTATGAGATAGAGTCTTCTTTAAAAATTGTTATTACATGTTTCTTCAATCAAGCAATAAATCTACAACTGTTAATTTGAATTCCTCTTACAGTAATGATTAATCGCAGCCCCAGCATCATTCAACATACAATTCTGAGTACATTACGCACTTACTCTCTCAAATAGGCTCGTTTATTTTTTAGGCTGACTTATAAACCATACCTACATTCTTATCGTACTGCAACTCTCCAGAATTTTAAGGGTCATATATACAGAGCGAGAAATTAGATTATATAATTGCCAAAATCTCGAAAATATCAAAACTTGTAAATTAAACACTTAGCGAAAATCTGAAGATACATTATGCCATTCAGTATCAGCAAATTACCTGTTAACAAGCTTACGGAAGCTTCTTATTTCCTGGGTTATATGCCATTAAGTTGCCTGTAAGAAGAACATAGTAACGGATCCTGTATATCAGTAGCTATAACTCTCTGAAAAGAGCCTTTATATCCTCTGAAGAAATGGGGGAAGCTATTACAGATTCTAAAGGCCGGAACTGATTCCATCGTTCTGGTGCAAGTCGATAAACCCGTGGCACGGAGTTGACCGAGAAAGTAATCCTGGTATTGGTTTTCCATTAGACGCTGGCTACCTGGCTGCCATGTTGAGAGCAACAGGCTTCCCAGTGACGACACTTCTTTCCATAAATTGCTTATACATATAGTCACACCCCGTTCATTAATATCACTAAATAAAACCTAACATTACCACATTTCAATTTATTTATGATATGTTTTCTTTTCATAAAATCATGCGTTTGGCTGATTATTTGTGGCACAAAAGAAACCTTGGTTTAATCGATTTAAACAAAAAAAAATAATAAAATTCCTGAGCAACAAACAATTCAATATATTTTTGACCCTTTAAGGGGGTAGGTACACTTATCAGATTTCCAAAAAAAATGTTTTTTTTTATTATTCACAAAAACAGTTTATAGTTTTGGCTTCATTTTACTGAAAAAATTATTTCAATATCTTCAATAGTGTGGGAATTGTGTGTGATTAAGCAATGCCCTGCACGATTGACAGCCATTTAAATCTTACTGCACTTGAAGGTGATCCAAATCTTTAACCTTAAATATCTCAAAATAGCAATTCATCAAATGGTTTTAAAGATAACTTTTTTCCATATGCATAGATCTTTTTCAAATTTGCAGAACATGTTCTACATACTAAGTACTACAGTCTGAACCATTATTGTTTATGCATCTTTTCCCAAATGAAAAATATGCCTTTATATCTAAGCAAAAAAAAGCAAAAATTTTAATTTCTTGACAAAAAATTTATTAATAAAAAATATAGAGTTAAATATGTTATATTATAGGTTCAACTTGTTGCCTTGATATTAGTTTACAATATTAAAAGAACATTTCTGAAAAATTTCAAATACTATGCCTTTTATCTTTAAAACCCTTTACAACAATATATTTTTCACTGTCAATTTGGATGGTATATTATCCTATTGTTAAACAATATTTTTATTTTAAAAGTCAATTTTTTATCTAGCTATAACAGTTCTATGGAGCTATGAAATTTGAACCCTCAAATCTAAATAGATTTGGAGAAAATGACATCTCAACTTTATCAAATATTTGTATGTGTTAGGTGTACCTACCCCCTTAAGTACAGTACACGCTACAATAATTGGTCTCTGCGTCCAAATTCACTAGAGTTAAGAACAAAAATTCAGTTTATTATTTGAGTTAATTAGCTACCCATGCTTGTAATAATCGCATCGATGTTTGGTCTGATTCTTATTTTATCTATCTTCCAATTTTCTCCATTAATTTTCCTCCGAAAGATTTGTGAATAATATGAAAAAGTCGTGAAGTAATTGTGTTTTCTTAATGTTTGAATATTTTGATTTATTGTGTTAAGCAAGGTTCCAAAAATAAAAATAACATTCCTGTTACGAACGTGAGAATTTATATCTTTCCGATCATTGGCGAATTAAGTGTATCAGATATTGTGGTGCAGATTTTAAAGAAGAAGAAAACAGAATTTCCCTCCAAAGATGATTATTTCCAGCAAGGTTTGTAGGATAAGTGAAGATTTCCTGAATTTAAGTTGAAATCGGGACCCGAAGGATCCTGTCCCTAGTTTACGAACAACAAATGTTTTATATCTGTTTCCAGAGTAGGTTGCAGCAATTATTCTTATAAGACGCCCCCAAATCACTCCAGGTGAAGGGTTCCTTCTCATTCCTTGTGCCCAGTCCAATTCTGCCTGTAATGACCTCTACGTCGACGAGGCGTAAAACCATAAGTAAAACAACAAAAAGAAAGTATAAGTCGCTATCATTTGGGTTTGGGTTTGAACCGACGAAGGACTCATGCGTAAGTAATTTAAAATGGATTTGTACATCACTCTGATTTTGGTTTTCGTATGGTTTTCCATTTCCATCATTTTTTAAAATATTTTTAAATCTTTACGACTCATTTAAAACGAAATCATTAGAGTCAAATAGAAATAAAGACAACGAACGAGAAGATTATTCAAGCACGTCCTTCAAATAGGAACATCTCGGTGTTCACACAGAGGTTTCTCTGCAAACAATTGAAACCCGAAATCACGTCCTTCAGAAAGCCAGGTTTGAACATTACCTATCACCTCAAAAGCTAAGCACGTCCTTGTAGGCAAATCCTCGACTATATCACGTTTTTTGTTGTGGCTCTAAAATTTGTTAAAAGACATTTTACATGTATAATGCCACATCCGAACCCTGCAGGTAACCCTCTTTTTTCCTGTCAAATTCTGTTTTACTGTCTTAATTATTGTAGAGACATAAAATATTCAGACAAATTGCGTATAGAAAAGTAAATGTAATGTCATCCATATTAACAGATGAACTGGAATGGCGAATTTGGAAATATTAATATTAAATACTTGATAAATATTTATAGCTACGTGAAATACTGCGGGGTTGGGTCTATTTTACGGAGGGTGGTGGGTGAGCGGTTAGCACTCTGGCCTCGCATTCGGGAGGACGGCGCGGGTGGTTCGAATCCCCGTCAGGGAATCCAGATTTGGGTCTTTCATGGTTTCCCCAAATCACTCCAGGCGAATGCCGGGATGCTTCCTTTAAAAAAGCCATGGCCGAATTCCATCCCGTTCCTTGTCCTCAGTCCCATCCCGCCTCTAATTACCTCTACGTTGACGAGGCGTAAAGCCATAAGCAAAAAGGAAAGAGTCTATTTTAGTTCGTCAATGTGACATTTGACGCTAGCGGATAGGCAGGCAATTCGAAGCCATCTATTGTGTTCAACGAACAAAGGCAGCTATTCCGAAGTTAGGGATTAACAGTCAGAGGACAAGGTAATAAAAGGTGTAGTAGTGATATACTGCAAGATCAAGGGTAAGCCAAAAATCACGAGTGTCGAATAACAGAGAATATTTTGTAAGTGAAGATATCACGTTAATGATATGGTCAATGGAAACGGTCTGTGCGTCGAGTGCAAGAAATTTGCTTTTCCCATTATTAAACAGTAAACTTGTGTATTGTAAACTTGTGTTTAAGTGTCTGTCGTTTCATGGCCAACCGAACACAAAGTCAGCATTCTTGGATTTTCAGTAGGCAGGATCGCCAGCAAGAGCATTGTTGAGAGGTATTGTTCTATATTCTCGGGATAAATGTTTCAAACTCTCTCTGGAGTTTGATTACTGCTGATGCTAAGCCCTCAGAGTTTTTGGCAACACATGGTTTCCTAGCACGTTTTCGACGATGTCCGCTGTGTGCAGACTCAATATCTGAATGCCTATTGGCTCATTGGTACTGATCATCAGACGAACGGCAGATGGTGTTAAGACACATTCACGTTCATTGCAGAGGTCAAGTCGAAGGTTCACTGCCTGCAAGGGGAATGTACCGTTGAAAATCGAATCTTCATTTATCAGCGTCTATATTCTCATGGTAATCATTCGAAAATTAATTAAGTCCACTGCAAAAACATAGTACCACCCTCGTCTGACTCTTTTCAAACTAAAGTTACACGCTCTTCCGATTTAGTGTCAACATCCTGCTGATTTTTATATTTTTTTGTCAATTATTTAATCTTGTTTCAATAAATAATTCGATTTCCGATGATGTTTTCAAAGACGTTAATAAATTACGTGGCGTCTTTTGCAAATTTCAATAGAGTTTTGCCCACCCCCTTGGCTCAATTGGTTGTGGCTCCGTGGCGCTGACACGATGTTAGCTGGTTCGTGTCCTGGTAGTGGAAGAAATTTTCATCATTTAGATTTGGTGGTAGAGTTCTCGAACCTATCGATTTTTTGGTATTTCTACCGACATGGGGTCTGTCCTACTGAAATGTAACGATTTTTTCCACGATTTCTGAGTATACAAGGAAGTTTTCCTATTTTTTTTTTATTTTATTTTTTACCGATTTTACATTTTCATTTACATTTACATTTTCTGTTTGTTTTACGGGGAATTATATGATAAGTAGTTATCTATTGTAGAATGTTCCAGAAATCATTTGGGGAATACTCCGGTGCCCTACATTTTCGACATTTTTAGGGGATTCCCGAGCAAATTGTATATATGAACGACAATTCGGATTTTATTCGTTCATTAGTTTTCATCACTTAGAAGAGAAAAATTTTATCTTTGTTACTAAGTCAAAATGACGTCAGATGAAGAGCCGAGTACAAGAGCGAGTGTAAAGAGAAAAAAATACCTTCAGTTTTATAGAATTATTCATCACCCGATTGCGCACCAAAGTATTAGGTTGAATCCCAGATTTCTGTTGTGAGAGCATACGACACTGCTGATGGTGAATAATCTGTCGGCAGGAGAAGTTAAGGTTGGCTGCCCTCTATAGGTCTTTCAGAAGAGCAAAACTGAATGGACTAGAACCAGGTCTCACCCTCTCCGTCTTTCATCTCTCATTCCACACAGCCATCCACACCTACAACAAGGCAAAGGGAAACCTTTCCAGTTCATCTTCCCTACTCTTGTAGTCACACATGGTATCACAAGAAGAAGAAGAATAGTTATTTAATTTTACTGTGGTAATATTTTTAATCTAATTTTATTTGAATGTTTTGATTATGATTAATGTTTTACTTAAAAATTCCGAGATTCATTGGTAATCAACCGTAACCTTATAACACACGATTATGCATTCAGTTTATAAATCGGTAAATTACTTCCAGAAAATGCCTCGAATAAAGTGATTGCTGGTTACTTCGCAAGTCTCCGAAAGTCCAGTTACATGACGCCTTCGTACAAGAATCTGACTAAGGATATGAATGACTTTTTCAAGGAAGCATCCCGGCATTCGCCTGGAGTGATTTGGGGAACCATAGAAAACCCAAATTTGGATGTCCGGGCGGGGATTCGAATCGCCGTCCTCCAGAATGCGAAGCCAGAACGTCAACCGTTCACCCACCACGCTTGGTGCAAAAAAACATGGAGCTTGAGAACAAATTGTCAACCTTCTTTCTCGAGTTACAGGATTCTTGTTCCTATTTATTTTATTTTTGAAATATGAAAATAACGTTTTTGGATTTGTGTTGTAATTGAAAGTGAAGACATTTTAGCTAGCCATGTTGATGCGCTCAGCGATTTGCGCATGGGAGGTAAATTCTGAGGAGCGGCCGAGTGAGGTAAGGGGATGCGGTGGCGCCTGGCAGCCCAGCTCGTTAGGAAGCAATTTGTGGGGAATTGTTGTTTAATTCCTGGAAGGCGGCATCCTACTCCACAGCTTGCGCCGCGCAGGAGACCGAATCATTAGCGGAACGGCTGAATCGGAAACTGTTTGCTGCAAAAACTCGGCTCGCCGAATTAGTTGGTGCCACAATCCCCCGAGGTTCTCCAATGTTACCACCGGATTAACTCCCACGAGGAAGACAACAAACTCGACGTCAATTGCAGAGCACGCCTCTAGTGCTGCAGCGGACTCAAGTTTCCTCCTCCTCTTTAATCTGCACCAGCGCCAATAGTGATTGAAACAGCAGGCGCAAAGTCACTAAACAGTACCTTAAGAGGTAACCTGCGTTGCATAACCACTTTGAGAGTTTGTCGGCATTGGTCTGAGCTATCCTATCTTTTCGATGACAGCGTGTTATTTAGAGGAGATCGGCCCAATTTTCCGCTTTCAACACATGCTAGCCGTTAGCTGGAACCAACAAATTAAGAGGTAATTTGAAATACCTCTGGAAATGAAAAACTCACTGTTCTTATCTAAATATTATTGATTTTAATTAATATCATTTACTGACACGAATTTTAAGACACTTATGTTACAATGAAAAAAGTTGCCCTCATAATTCACACGCAATTTGAGCTTGTGTACGAAAGGTCTGTGATCACGTCATACAACCTTCTCCAAGGGGCAAGACACACACAGTGTCCCGCGCCCTGATTTGCTTCAATTTAGGCACACAATCATTAATCGCTGCCTACACAGCTGTATTGGACAGCACAAAAAATTGTTACTTAAATATAACAACGCAATTCTACCCCGCTTGCTAAGCAAACTACAGTCTTTGGAAATTCAAATGTTCCAACTCAAGCAGCAAACATTAATAAAATTATTCAGTATACTTAGAATTAATACATGTAATATAATCCAATATTAATAACAATTGAATATTGATAATAATGAATGATTGGGGGTTACCAGATAATGTTGCAGCTGCCAGTCTACAGTCATTTTGGAGACGTATGATGAGAATATTTGGAAGAAGGAACAAAACTGATCCCTCTTAATACTATGTTTAGCATCGGTTCAGCAAAGCTTTGCTAAATAATATACCTATATAATAGCCAGATTGTGACTGCCCTAACTGAATCAATCTCTTTACGCATGTTCTTATAAGTTCATTTTTTGCACTAAGAATTCCTCTCTGCAATACATTTTTTGTTTATATCTATCATAAAAGGTCGAACAATGATCGAAGAAAAAACAAATCTTGTCACCCGGTCATGATCTGTGATCCTAAAAACTTGTTTTAGGTCTACTAAAAATTTCACTTGTTACTTCGTGTCTATTTATTAATACCTTGTATGATACTAAATTTGTGACCTGTGAAGTGCTATAGAACAGTGACAATACCGTAACCGCAGTCGCACTCTCATGAAAGGTAACTCAAGATTTGTCACTAGCCTCTGTTTAACTGTTAAAAGATAAACATTTAATACGATTAAATAGATAATTAAATATCGTTCTATAAAGATTCCAGAAATTATTTGAAAGTGCGCCCATTTTCTCTTTTTTTAAATTTAAAAAGTAACAATTTTTGGTTAAAAACAAATACATTAATCGGTGTATCCCAAATAGCGCTCGAAATTGTCATTTTTATTATTGCCAACACAGAAGACTGTAATTGATACCTTAACCTTTACAATTCGAATGTTACTCAGATCTCTTACACCGTTTTTAAGAGATCAAAGCAAGAACTTGGAGCAGGAATTACACATCTATTCTTAGCTTCAATTATATATATATATATTTAGCCGTATGTACTTAGTTTCTACTTATTTTTCCCTAGAAATATAATTGTGTTGGCAGATTGCGGTGATGAAAATAAAAGGTTTTATTCAATTTTCCTCAGCATGTCTTAACGTCACTAATTTGCAATATAATACCCCTAAAGCCATTTGCTTACAGAGTGTAGTACTAAAAATACGGATAAATCAGAAATTTTGTTGTTGCAGCATTGTAGGGTGACGTCTTACCTAAATCATTTAAAAAGCTTAAATAAACAAAACCTAACCATGAGAAGTAATTGGCCCACCGACAAACAATTCCTTTGACAGACTGAGAAACTAAAAGAAACTTATAATAATATTATCACAGATCATAACAAAGAAACAATAAATTCTACTTTAACATGAAATTATCCATTTCATTGCAGAATTAATAGATGGAATCAGCATATCGGAAAAACAAAACCAGTATCCACAGAAGAATAAGTTCCTTAAGAAAATGTCATTATTAAGGCGTGATGGGCAAACATAAGTCAAATCTTTCAGTGAAATGTAGTAAAACTAGGACTATGACCTTAATCAGAGATCACATCGAAAATACTTGAAAATAACTTGTACGATATATTTTAAAACAGAGTTGAATGATCGAATATACGTTAAAGATTGTGGTAATTGTGTTATTGTTGCAGAACGTAAATAATTTTTTATTATTACATGGAATATTTATTCCTAAAATTATTATTATCGCTGAAGAAAAACTCATATTTTATAATATACTTCTAAGTGGACGAAGTGGTGGGTAACTGTTAGAAGAATAATATTTCCAAAACCTTCATCACTGAAACTCTACAGTGCTGATTTTTCATCGTGAGAGCTTCAGTATATACGTTTTCCTTTTATCTGTTCAATAGAGAATAGCGGAAAAACATTCTTCCACCTCATATGCTCTGCATGATTAGTGCCTAATATCAGTACGTATTTGGCCTACTGAACGCTTCCGTCTTACAATGCCCTTGTAGATGATACACCAAGACAATAATGTGATCGCCTAGACGCTGTCATTGTTCCTTCACAATATCCTGCAGCTGCTTCATATCACTCCTACACAGAATTGGCGCAACTGTGACACAATCACGCCATGTGATATCCGCAGATCTGCGTGGGCGACGTTAACTGAACACGTGGAATCTTCAAGCTGTTCTAAATTCACAATGAACGGTAAACGTGGAATGATATGTACGAAAATGTCATATGGATCTTGAAATAATCTGGCATCTATGAATTATGAACCCAGAAAGAACTTTTTAAGTAGCTCTCAGAATCCATTGTAAACTCTGTCTGATATCTTTTCTACCAACAATACTTCATCCCATCCCTGCTTCTCCAAGACTCCTTTAACCTTGTGAACTATCTTTCTTTTCTATTAAAACCCATCATTTAATTTTCCATAGCTCTTTGGGCTATTCTAACACTCCCTTCAATAAATTCAATCAATGTCTGTGTGTACTTTGTCCTGGCCTGATGTCTCTTGAGAACTATCTGACTTTTCTATTAAAATCCAGCATTTAATTTTCTATAACTCTTTTGGCTGCTCTAACATTCCCTTTAATAAATTCAATAAATGTCCCGGTCTTGCAGCCGTAAGTCAGGATGAATATCAGACATTTTAACTTACTGCGATATTACAGATTCACTCACCAGGATTCACTTAATTAATCATCTGAAACACTGCTTTCCCTATTTACACATGTCATAATGATGCAGGTTTACAAGTTGATGCTTTTTTTTTTTTTTTTTTTTTTGATCTTCAAACTTTCAGCTTTCGACTCTGTGCCACAAAACCACCTTCTAGCGAAGCTTCGAGCGTACGGCATATCCGATCAGCTTTGAGACTGGATAAAGGATATTTTTACTGGTCGGTCGCAGTATGTCGCCGTTGGAAGGGAAACGTCTTTTAATATAAATGTTTGGTCGGTAGAACCTCAAGGAACTGTAATAGGATCATTGCTTTCCTTAATTTTTGTAATAGATCTCGGAGAACACGTGATTAGAAGTTTCAAAATGTTCACTGATGGTGCGGTCATGTGTAGAGCAGTAAGGAATTTGACCGATTGCTTAGAAATTCAGCGTAATCTGGATGTTATTTTGGCATGATGCGACGAATGGCTACTTACACTAAATTGTAAAAAATGTAAGGCACTGTGCATAAATAAAAAAAATAAAAAAATAATTTCTTTTTTAATGAAAGGAGAGTTCACTTATTGATATTGTGGGTTACATGAAATATTTGGGCGTAACAGTACAAAGAAATATGAAATGGGACTTACACATTAGTTCGGTAGTAGGTAGAGCTAATTCAAGGCTGCGATTCAGAGGTGGAATCTTGAAACGTTGTAATGCACAAACAACGGAGATGGCGTACAAACCACTAGTTCGTTGGGCATCCGTTTCGTAAGGGTTTAAATGTCAGTACACAAAAAAATCCGCTCGATACAACTGCTTGCACAGTTCTTACGAAAGCGTCACTGAATTGATTATTAGATTGGGACCGTTTGAATTCATTAGTAAACATGCGTACACTGATTTTCACTTGCAAGTGCAATGTAATACTTTGTTCACAACCTATTTTGGTCACAATGACAGGAGAGATAAGATTATAAAAATAAACCGATCGAGATGGGTGAGCGTTTAATATTCTGACCTCGCATTCGGGAGGACACCAGTTCGAGTCCCCGCCCTGCTTTGGGTTTTCCGTGGTTACCCCAACTCAATTCAGGCGAATGCCGGATGCTTCCTTCAAAAGACCATAGCCGAATTCCTTCCCGTTCCTTGCCCCCGTCCCATCCCGCCTCTAATGACCTCGACATCGACGAGGCGTAAGGCCATAAGTAAAAAAAATATAATTCAGATGGCTCACTGATATTTATTTGAATTATTTTTGAATTATTTCTTCCTTCCTACCATTCTGGATTGGAATTAACAGAAAAGACATTAGTATTTGTTGCAAAGAACCCTCTGCCATCCACAATTTTGTTAATTGCAGAGTATATATGTATGTGTAAATATAGAAGCAAATTTATTCTAAATTAATTTACCACTTCAATACAATAATTAATTAAATAATTCTTCAACTTTTTGTTTCAAGAGTTAGCCAAAATATGATAATATATATATTAAGTATATGAGAATATCTATTTTACACATACATTTCCATCGGCTAAAGCAATATAAAACATATTAAATTAAATTTAAACTTTATAAAACTAGGCAACGACTGTGCTTTGCAGACTATTTTTTATCTGTCGGGAGCATTAGAAATACATAAATATAACGATACGAACTTCTTAACAAAGGACTCTGCTTATATCTGTTGAATGTTGCGGCTTTTTGAACATTTGCAGTGACTGCGGAGTAGGACGTCTAGTAAACACCATGTTTTCGAAGGTAAGTGTAGACTGCTTAACGTGTAGCATCTCTTCCACTTAGAGCGATCTCGTTATTCCGTCAGTGCTGCCGTCAAAGTACCACTTGAAGGATCCATTCTACAACTCAGGCGCCAGGCACACAAAGGAATCTGCGCTCCCCCTTAATAACGTTTCTCCTTGTTGAGAATTCGAGTAGTCTGAAGCTCGTGGATAAGAAAGAAGATCACTGATATCTCATTTTTTCCAGCACAATGTATCGAGCCACAACATATGAATTGTGTACCTTCATATTATTCCTGTAATATTACGGTGCAACATGAATACTATCAAAACAGCGAAATTTAGTTCTAAATTGAGTTTCAAATAAATGAAATTTGAGAAGTTCCTCAGACTGTCATGCTGCTGCGAAGCCCGGCTGGCGTACCTTTTAAGACAGTTGATAAATTTTTACATTCATCAGGAAAAAAATAGAACAGAAAAATGTCTGCAAATGTAAAATATAAACACTCCATTTAAACCGCGTAGATATTGTTTAACTCAATTGCCGTTTTTTAACTCTCGCTTTGGATTATTAATTATTGCCTTCAAAACATATGCAGCAGAAATGTAAGCAGACGGGCTCAAGCGCAGCTTTAGTGACTTCCCGCATATCTCCGAGCAATCCTGAGATAGGAAGGAACCGATCTTGGAAGTAATCTCGGGTTCGCTGTATTACAAGTGATGTTGCCGGATACTTGCTTGAAAATTGCTTCTGAACCACAAAATCATTTCCTTCACATTGGAACGAAATAAAGAATAAATATCTTACCTGCGGGGTTGTTTTAAAATAAAACCACTCAAACTTCCATTAATGTATCAATACCGTACAGTGTTTCAAGATTGCAAAAATCCAATGACGTAAAAAATAATTTTAATTTTTTAATTACGAGATTCTATAGCATCCGTATCATTGTGCTCTGAGGTATTGTTATAATAATTTGTTGCCTTTATGAATTTTAACTACCTTAGCAAAATTAGTTTATATTTGTTAGACCTATATCAATTATTCGTAATATATTTTAAAATTTTTTGAGGAGCTTATTAGAATCTATACTGATAATCAGCAAATGATTGTAGGGGAATAAAGTTTCAGCTTGGTGTTAAAATGAAACGAAACTAAAAGAAATCGCACCAAATTAAATGATAACAAATATATATCTTAGTTAATGGCACAATCATTGTTACTAGACCATATTAAATAGTCCGGGCCAACACATAGCGCATCTCTCTGCTGAAAGTCCAAAATCGAAATTTTCAAGAACAGAATACTTAAAGAAAATAATTAACAGGAAGAAAGTAAAGGTATTAAAACAATGATATATGTTATATTAAAAAACGTTTTGAACGGTTCTTATAAATTAATTGTTATCATACACAGGAATGTTAATGATACGATTTTTAAAATTCAATTTTTATTTATTCAAATGTTTGTTGAAAGATAAAAATCATTTTAAATTTCTGTATGTTTTTTTTAAAAAAAATGTTTTCGCTGACTTAAAGACCCTTATATATCAATTTTCCACGTTTCTTCACCACGTTACTTCTGTAGTGGGTGTGACAGTGTAACAGTATGTGTGTGAAAAGAGCAGCATGAAGAGTTCCAAATATCTTGTGGTCGTCGTTCCGCCTTTTTCTTCTCTAACCACTCTTGAGCGGCTCACTTTTCTCGTTCCAGAGTCCCTAAAACATTAATGGCAGACGCGGAGTCTCCGCTGCGACCTGTGGGAAGTAAACGTCACCGTTACTGCCTCGCCAGATTTTACACCGCTATACGACGCCAGTGGACGAGAGCTCACGGCCCCTGTATAGATAGGCAGCGCCGAGGAGCTTTCAGACCAGCAGACGGCTCATTATGGCTGAACGCGGAGGAAGCGCTTCGCGTCTGAATTGGCAACTTCAAAAAGGTTAACCGAGCCATTTCCCTCATACAGAGAAAGCTTGTTAAAAATAATTGGTCCATGTGAAAGACACTGAGTAACTTTTGGAACTCACACGGCAGGGGAGATATTTTTGTGTGGCACGTCAGCATTCACAAGCTTCAAAAGTAAGTTTTTCACAATAGCTCCGAGGCTTTCTCAATGCTTTTAAAACATTATTTTAGTTTAGTGATGTTTTGTTCTTCTGATTAATTAGGGTGAAACAAGCAGGAGAAACCGCAACTTCTCAAAGTATAGAAGTATTCCTACAGCATAAAATACATTACACTTTTTTTAATGAATGAAGCTGGAGGAAACGGTATGTACAAAGAATTGTATATTAAAAATTCATATGAAAAAAGGTAAATACTTTAGATAGGTGCACGCTTTTTACATTTACATTAGGTTATGTTTTTTACCACAGAACTAATAGATCCAAAAAATAATTTTTCGATTCGTACTTGGGATAAAGGAATGATAGTATTAATATTAGATGGTGTTCTTCATTTTACTGCACTATCACTCATTTGTTCCTCTATCAGTAAAAAAAATTGTTGCAAAATTAATTTTTTTCTGTTTTACTTGATATATGAATAAAGAAAAATGAATGGCATGAAGTTAAATCGAAAGATTAACGGAAATAAAATAAAACCAAAAATTCTTCTTCATTATTTTCTGAATACTCCTCTTCTCCCGTCATAGCGTCTTTTTTAACTGTATGATAGATGTTCAAAGTTCTTACAGGATGTTAGAGATAAAACATTCTTTACTATCTTAATGTTAGACTCAGTAAGGTGCTGCCTGCTGAAATGGTTTCAAGAACAGTCTAAAAACCATAATTCTGCACAATTCAAAGGAAACGCAGGAAAATTTTCAAAAGAAGCATCGACCTCATATTTAAGTAATATCATTACTAATATTTTAGAACAACCCACGAGAAAAGTTAAGATAATCTTGAAGAAGTTGAATCAAGGATGCTATCAAACGTTTTGCGATCAATGTCCAGTCAGTCTGAAGTGAAGGTAATGAGTGAAAGAACTAGTATTTTGTTCAAAATCATGAATTGGTCGTCAACAAGGCAGAGGCAACGTCATAGAAATGCACTATTCCTTTCGAAATTCCTCAACAGTTACTTCAATGTAATATGTCATATGCGTAAGTGCAGTAGTTCTAAGAGGATAATCTATTTATAATTTTTCTCATATTCCAGGGCCTCGCAACTATTTATGCTACTGCTATAATTGTTTCAGGAAGGATTACGAAGTACTAACGTAAATAAACACTCAAAGCAGTGGCAATGAGTTCCAGGGTGTGATATCCCGGATGAAACTAAAGCTAATTTCAACTCCGATAATGGGGGATAATTTCAGTAAATAAAGTACTGACGGATATTTTACACTGTCTTCTGTTGGTTTCGTGGTAAAATAAATCTGGTCCTGTTTACATTAATAGCTGTTAACTGTTAACATTCGTATTGTGGCATTGGTTAACGTAATAGGTGAAATGTGGAAAACTGGATGTAGATATAATATACGAGAATGCCAATATACTGTAAACTTCACGCGCCAGCGCAGCTGTGAGTGTTATGATTCCACCACACTGAAGCGGAGAGTTCCAGCGGGACCACGTTAGAATTCTGAACTCCGGGATCTGACCTTCCTGATTGCAGTTTTTAGGTGGCTTTCCCCAATCAACTATTCTAGGACGTTCCCTAATCTACGCCTCATAAACTACACATTCCACGAAAAAATATACACTTATCCTTCAGAACGCAACGTTACACGTTTTGCAAACATTTCTCCTCTTGGTTAAATGCTCCGGGTCTCTGAAATCCTGTTCTACAAGTAAATCGGACAATACTTGGGGCCTCCTCACCGTCTCACGATTCACAGCGGTCGCCTGTGTAAGTACACCTGTTTACAGTCCATGAATGTTATCACATTTTTAATTTATTTAATTGTGATGAAGCCACGTTCCGGTGACAAGTTTCCTAAGCATACATTTTCCCCCTATTATTCTACCCGTCTATTTTTGCCCTCTACGAATGTTAATTTTAAATTCCTTCAATGTTTTTGGTAAATTATTCATCAGTTCCCTTGATATTTTATTCCAATTCCTAACCCCCTTTCAAATAAAATTTTTAAATCAATAAAGATAACCATGAGACATGAAACTAACACACGCACACTCGTAAAATCACAATAACTGAGACAACACCACCAACAGAGATATTTTTTAACACACATGAACACAGATATAATAACATTAGGAATCAAATTACATTAGTTACACCGTACATATAAATAAACAACACTACATGCAACAAGTTCGAGCAATTGAAATAAAACCAATCAAATAATGACCTCCGCAAAAATACAACGAGCAGTGCTGAACCACAGGGTTCTATAGAAGTGCAAACACAACTGTATTCGATGAACATGTAAATCATTGTATCAAGTTCGTAAGTAAAGTGTACTTAGACAATGATTAGTTATGCATGCGAAAGTTCAGTCTTCTCCACAACACCATGTGCAGTACATCTGACAATGCCCCACAACACGAAGATAACACGTCTGAGATTAAATAACTTAGATAAACAGTTGTTAACAGACGTTGTACCATTTATAAACTTCTAAGTTTTTAATTAATTGTTGAGGCATGTTTTATATATATAAAAAATCTTTTGTAACATCGTCGGCACATTCAAACAATAAAAAAATCCATTTCTGTGCTCATAATTGCTGTACGTTCAATATTCCGTGTTTTTTTGAATCAGTTAATGGCCGATAAATTTGTTAAATGCTATCGAATATTTATCGTGTAATTTATTGTTTGTATAAGACCCGTTAAGTCTGTTGTATTTTTAAAAATTTCTTTACTTCTTACAGTATTTAATAAAAATACGTCCTTAAGTGAGTGATTTTCTTCTTTGTTTTGAATGTAAGATTTAAACAAAAATGGATTTATGAACCTAATATTAATATAGGCGATTAACGTAGGAGGCGTCAACGCCACTTAATTTTAATCTAGAAGTCTTTAAATCACTTTTAGAATCATCTTAAGGTACTACGAGAAAATTATTAAATTGTTATTGGTTCGTAGACGCTGAAAACTGTTTCAGTTATAGCTCAATCCAAACTGGAAATCCGGACTATGAAGGGTCTGCAACGCTTCACTACGCCGAGCGAAAAATATGAAGCATAACAGAAGAATGTTCTTCTTGTGTGTTTAAAATGGCAGAGTTTACAGAATCAGGTCAAGTGTGACCTTCTACTCAGCAATCCTTGAAGTGAAAGATTATCTTTCATGCATCATATATTATCTTATATCAAGAAAGGTTTTTAAGATTAAAGAATATAAGACAGTCGGAACATGGACGTGCCCACTCCAAACCTCACCATATTTAATTACTTGCATTAGAGCCAATTAATTCAAAAGAGATTGGAGATCTTTGTCTCCACCTTACCATTTAACCGACTTCAAAAAGAAGAGAAAGTTCTCTATGGAATTGTTAGTTTATGATACACAGCAGGTTTTCGCAAATGTGTAGGATGTCATTCCTACAAGATAATATAGTCTTTTATTTGCAATAGATTTTGAACAACTTGTGATTACCCTCCTTGAACCATACTGGAGCAGACTTATACAGTTAATGACATGTCGTGATGCTACTGAGTATTCCAACGTGAAGTGTGTATATCGTGCTAGTAAAGTTAAAAATAAAGTTTTTGTTGCACTTAACTACTAGAATCGAGACGGAGAGCGATGCAAAATAACTCTGAACAGAGATATTCCTTCAGATTTTTTGACTGACCCGTATTTGTAAAATCTTTTATGCATTGTTTTTAATTATATGGAAATATTTAATCTGTGAAGGTCAAACTGCCATTAACTTTTTTGTAATAATAACAAAAGCAAGTTCGTTAATACAAAATTATGCAGCAAGTGACAAATACAACTGATAAAAAATATCAGGAAGATTTATTGAATTTTAAGGGATGTAGATAAAAGCAAGTACAATTTTAAGAACTAATTAATTAATTAAGTTTATTCATTAGTGGATAGAACAGAGAATAAAAATATCACTATTTTAATATTATCATATGCATGATCTTGACATTCTGCAAAAATTTTATAATAGTTTTTTTAATGTTTATTATTATTATTATACGACGGATCTGAAATTGAATATATCGTGCTATGTTTGACGAATGTCTTAGTTTAAGAATTATTTCGTGGCTTTTCGCCTCGTCGACATCAGGATCATTAGAGGCGGGAAACGATTTGGGGTGGGGGGAGATTAACGAACGGGAAGGAATTCGGCCATGGCCTTTTGAAAAAAACACCCCGGCATTCGCCTTTAGTGATTTGGGGAAACCATGGAAAACCCAAATCTGGATATCCAGACGGTAATTCGAACTCACATCCTCCCGAAAGCGAGGCCAAAGCGTTACCGCTCACACACCACGCTCGGTTTAAAATACGCCCATGGGACCGAACTTTAACAGAATTTTTAAAACAAAATCTATGTTAGCCACCGAATTTGCTGTATACCATCGATTATTTAGTAAATAACTAATTTCTCTATTGAAGCCCAATGAAAAATTTGTATCGTGCATTCTAAAACTTTAGTTTACAGTTTGCTGGGTGATAAAAGTATTTGACTTCGATATTAGAATAATGGGTGCACCACGATTATCAGATAACCTCTAATGTTTCTATCATGACGATAAGGTTTAAGACCAACCTTACCAATTCGGATAGCGCATTACACTGCAGATTTTCGTTGCATGCTAGGTTTACGTAACCATCTCAAGTCTTAAATACGAGGTAAATGATAATTCGAAACGCTGTAAAAAACACTGTCATTGGCAACTAAAATATTTCCTGTTTTCTCAATCAATGCGGTTTGAGAAGTAAGTTCTGTAATACGATCTATGTTCCGCTATTGCCAGATATTGAGCCACTGTAATCAAAAGGAAGTTTTACGTAGGGCAGGAGGATTATGTTTATTTTGTGAAATAAGTAATACCTACCATGGTTAATAAAGGGATTCGATTACTAATATATATGTACATATTTCAGATGTTTGCCTAAACTGCCTTGACTCCGTGGTGCTTGGTACCGGGCATATTCTCTGAAATGTAATTATCTGTAACCACTATGAACGCCTAAAAAATTTGATAAGATACTGCGCGCATACAAATTTCGATGTTTGATCGTGTCATCCTCCCTTTGGAACATTTCATACCATTTCACAATTGCATATTAATGGCGCGGAGGTAGAAATTGATTTGATGGCTACACGGAATGTCGTTTTCAATACATGTTTACGGGATGAAACTGTTTCTAGTATCTACGTCCGTTTTTCGTACCGGCATGACATAATAATCGAGACGCGAAGTGAGTTGCAGGCACGCACATATTGACAGCGCCGAACGAGGCAAGTCGAGCGGCGCTTGCTGTTGCCAACTCTGGCCGGCGCGGCCGGAGCACACAATGATTTCCCTGAGGGTAATGAATTATTAACGGGATCCAGGCCTCCGCTGCCTGCCCGCGTGCACTGCCCGCCGCTCCAAGCCGGCCTCGCGCGGGCCGGTCTCTGCAGTTGACACGCAAAGTTTGCAGCGAGAAAGGCTTCCGCAACCATCTTCCCAAACCAATTAATTTTTTTTCTAACTAACGGATTCAGTCAGCGAGGTAACAGAAACAATTTATTGGTGGTTTTAAGCCACTTTAGTTTAATTTTCATGATTTTGTATGTTTTATTCTTAGAGCTTCTCCCTCCATTCTCAATCTGCGAAGCAGTCCCATGTACAGCTTGTCAAACAACTGTGAAAATTATATATATACTGTTTATAACATGTTTGACTTGATAGTTTTTTGTTGTTGATATTTCACTATGAAAATTGTTATTTACCTAAGGAAAGGTGTAATCGGACTTCGTTTTAATGTACTTTGGTCGCCACCATGGTATGGTTCGGGAATATTACGTACACTTCGTAGAAAATAAAATAAACACTCCGTTTTCATTAACACATGAAACACATTTATTCTGATAGTTCCACCAATGGAAATAAAATATTAACACTATTATACACTTCACAATAACATTTATCCGAAGATTGCAATTCGTTAGAGTGGCAAGTGACTGGCAAGCACTTAATGTAATATAACTTCCAAATGTTCGTCATACACCGTCTGTTCTTAAAACTCGTAACGGCTAAATAAACAGTCTCCACTACGTGGAAAGTCACTCCTTGAGTTCACTAATCTCCTTGAGTAACGAATATTGCCAAATTGATTTCACATTAGCAGCCACGGGCAATTATAAACACGGAATAATCACGCCGAAATCCGTCGTACACATGTGCAGTACCCCGTACACTTACTCACAAACCAAAACTCATATGTTTGGTCTCCGACAACTAACACAGGCATAAAATATGCATTACGTAGTTAAATCGGGTTAATCACTCAACACTGATTTTATGTATATACCCGTTAAACCACTGAGAGCACAACTTAAAACACATTTTTGGTTGCGCCATGTGTCTACTTCAACACTCGCGGGAAAGACAATACAAAACTATCTCTGACCTACTACAGCTAGTTGTTCAGAGATAACTATATCAGCGACTACATTAAAACACTTTCAATTAATTCCTAAAATTTAAAGGAGGGCGGTTTTGTAGACTGTATTGTGAGAAGCTGTCAACAGGGGTTGTACTAAAGAGCATCCTTCTTCATTCCCAGGACGCAAAATTATTATTTTTGTGATAAATAATGAAACTAAGACGTTGTTTATATAGTTTGCCATAAACAGTCTATTATTATATTTAAAATTACATTTAGACTAGACGACCCGTGCGAAAATTTCGCGGATAAAATGCAATGAATAGTGAGGTTGAATATGATGTCATGAAAGCTGAGTCATTACTCTTCATACTCTTACTTCATTTATTGATTTTGGTTAGAAATCCAGGGAGATAAATGGCTCGAAACTCAAAAAACGTATTTTAGAAAAATTAACATTTTAGCCCTTTATGGGTAGAATTACGAAAGATTCCTTTCTTAAAATATAATGTTGCCACAGCGGAGACCTTAGTCTTTAATATGATACTTCATTTATCTATATCGGTTAGATATCAAGGGAGATAAATCGCTCGTGACACAAAAATGCGTTATAGAACAATTTATACTTTTCTCCTTTAAGGGTTGAATTCCCAAAATATTCTTTCTTAAAATCTGATTTCACAAAGCTGAGACATCACTCCTTATAATCCTACTTTATTTATCGATTTTGGTTAGATATCCAGGGAGATAAATGGCTTGAGATACAAAAAACACATTTTAGAAAAATTAACATTTTTGCCCTTTAAGGGTCGAATTACGAAAAATTCCTTTCTTAAAATATAATGTTACCACGGCGGAGACCTTACTCTTTAATATGATACATCATTTATCTATATCGGTTAGATATTAAGCGAGATAAATCGCTCGTGACACAAAACCGCATTGCAAAAATATTGATACTTTAAGGGTCGAATTTCGAAAAATTTCTGTCTTAATATATGACGTCACTAAAGCGGAGATCTTTATCTTTAAAATGATACTTCATTAAACGATTACAGGTAGGTATCAAGGGAGATAAGTGACTCGTAACACAGAAAACAGCATTTTAGAAATATTCCGAAAACTTCATTCCTTAAAATATGATGTGACCGAAGTGGCGACCATAAGCTTTAAAATGACACCTCGGTTAAGTATGAAGGAAGATACAGGCTTGTGACAAAAAAATACCTTACAGAAATAATATATATGAATTGGTCTGATAGAGTTATTTCTACTTTATGATATAATTTTTAAAAACACTCCTTTACTCTCAAGCCTCAAAATCGTATACAGGGTGATTCAAAATAATGTTGACAAAATGACATGGTAGATCAGTCATACAATAAGAATCAAAAATCGCATAGGAACAGAGGTTCGCAAATGCGATCCGGAGCCGCTACAGGGCGTCTAAAATAATACTGACACAAAGAGAAGAAACAAAACCATTACAGATCATTTTATTGATAATTACTAACTCACATGCGACTAATACAAGCCAGATGCATCGAGACAGCCTGGCATCTCCGTTGCATGGAACGGCGCACCTTCTCAAAGATACCAGGTGTATTACGAACACATCCGGCTGCCACAACGATTCTTCCTACCAAGTCTTCCGCCGTTACAACATGTGTTTCATATAGTCCTTTTAAAAATCGCCACAAGAAAAAATCCAAGGGAGACAGGTCTGGTGATCGTGGCTCTAGCCCCCTCTACAGGCGTTTGCGACCCTCTGTTCCTATGCGATTTTTTATCCTTATTGTATGACAGATCTACCATGTCAATTTGTCCACGTTTTTTTTGAATCACCCTGTACTATTTGTCCATTTTAGTTACTAAATTTCTTTTATAAAACAAGTTTTGGGTAATTTTAATGTAATATTTTGTTCTATCCAAGTTCTCCAGGTCTCACTATCGTAAAAGGTTGAATTAAATGAAAATTTCGTTAAATTTTAACTTGTGTTAAAGGCGAATAACCTCTTTATAGTCCTCTTTTGTATTTAATACCCTTTTTTAATAGTACTTATTTGGCCTCGTCAACGTGGAGGTCTTTAGAAACGTGAAAAGTATAGGGGAAAGAAATTCAAGGAATTAGGTCATGGCGTTTTTGAAAGAACCATCTAGGCATTCTTCTAAAGTGATTTGGGGATACCATGGAAAACCCAAATCAGGATGGCCAGACGGAGATTCGAAACTGCATCCTTAGTGAGTCCAGAGCGTTACCACTCACCCATCACGCTTCTTTTTAGTCACACAGCTCAGGTGATAATACTTCCTAAGCACTTGTTTTTTACATATATTTTTAATTTATAGACTTTGATATATATATATATACTTTTAAGCCTCGTTGACGTCGAGATCATTATTGGCGGGAAGGGACTGGGTCTGGGAACGGAAAGGAATTTGAAGAATTTGGCTATGGCCTTTTGAAGAAAGCAATGCAGCATTCGCCTGGAGTCATTTGGGGAAACCATGTAAAACCCAAATTTGGATGCCCGGACGGAGATTCGAACCCGCGTCCTCCCAAATGCGAGGCCAGAGCGTTACCGCTCACCCACCAGGCTCGTTCTTTAAATACTCCGTTTGTGCTATATGTCGTATCATTAATTACCTTCAAACTTATATTTAAGACAAAATTAATGCTCAGAACTTAATTAATTATATTCTTACGAGCTCTTTGTTACTGGCAGGTTAATAACTGGAAATTTACTGTTAACATACTAATTTTCAATATTACTTTTGAAATGATGATGGAAACATTTATCCACATTTAGAAACAGGGGTTGCAATTTATCTTTTCGAATAGACTGTACTGCATATCACTCACGATATGTGAAAACAAAGGACAACATCGCGTTTGAATGATAAAGAAACAAAAGAAATAGAAGCACGGAAAATTAACTGTAAACTTAAGTACAAAAAATATGTTTCAAACACAAAAAAAATAAAATATATATACAGTGATACACAAAAAAATAATTAAATCCAGCAATGAGACATGGTCGTTTCGGGTGTTCCAAATCACGTGTAAAACACAAATACAGTGACAAATTATTTTCACTTTACCATATTTCTGTTGCAAGCTGCATCGTGCGATGTCCGTGTCTGGCCTCTCAAACCGAACAAGAAAACTATGTTATCACTGACATGAACCGGAAACCTCACTCTCTTGGCCACCTATGTTACATCGCCTTCACACAATGTGCATAAACTGTTGCACTAACACCAACTTGCAAAGACTTGAGTCGCTGCACGTTCCAGTCCACGCATTCGCCCGGCCGTCTCCACCAACCTCTCCAAGGTCCTTGGCGGGAAATATTCAGGAACCAAACGGATTTCTTCAGCCCCTTACCGACGTTGACGGTCGTTGGTTTGTCGAACATGAAAAATGAGAGTAACGTCTTAAACACTACTGCACATCGATGGCAGGCGTTCTCTCTTTCTAACATTCACACACACCGACTATGCTGGCTCCACGCTGACTAGCATGTAGTGATATTCCATAACACTACAATATCGCAATGGCTGCTAAATAAATTTCTCAGCATTATCGTTAGTTATGTTATCTTTAAATCCTGTCACGTAAGATCTTTTCGCTTGTACCAGTATTCTAACGGTAAATTTCTCAGTAACATTCTGCAGTGCACCCTGAAAAGTGCAATGACATAAAAGTATATATGCTAGAGCAGGGATGGCGAACCAGTGGCACGCGTGCCGATGATGGCACGCGACCAAATAATTTGGGCACAGTGTTAATTAAGCAGGTACCTAACCGATATAAGTAATTTATTTTCTTGTCTACATAATTTAATAACATAGTAGCAAAGTTCATCGTAAAAGAAACTATCGGTGCCGGAACGACTACAGATTGCGCAAAAGAGGAGGATTTTGAGTGAATTTTCTGACCGATTGGACCGAGTGAGCAAACGCAGGTGGCGCAGCGGCGGGAGGAACGGTAAGATAACTTATTCACTTGTTTGTTTTTGTTGACGACGTTGACTGCTTTCACCAATTACGCATAGTTCTTGCTGTTATTAAACTGTTTTCGTTAACACAGCAGCTTATTTAAGTTTGAGTTATAGTTACAAGCATTCATCATTGTTAGTTCGGCAAAAAAGTGCAAGATAAGCGTAATAGAGAATTTCAACTTTGGTGGACTGAGAAATATGGCATGATTAATCAACGTGATAAAGCATTGTGTGTTTTATGTTCTGGAACAGTAGTATGTAGAACATTATCTGTAAAACGGCACTATGAAACAAATCACAAATCTCTTTGCGAATATTAGCGTTATACTAGATGTCATTCGTGCTTTTAAGACCAAACTGCAAGTTTTCTGTAAAGTTATTATTTCCAATAATTACAAGTATCTCCCAAATTTGAAAAAAAAATCGCTAGAGATTTTGATGTGCACGAAAAGCCAGACCAATTAAAACTCACTAAAGAGTTATCTTCAGTAATTAATCCTTCAATAGAAGAATTTTCATCAAAATATTCTCAGTTCAAAGAGTTATCGGAAACACTCAAGTTTATTATGTGTCCTCATGTGATTTCACCTGATAAACTGAACTTGTCTAAATTTGTTTGGTTGGAAATTGAAATTCATCTGTCTGAGTTCCAGTGTACGTCAATATGGGCTCAAAAATTCGTTGAAATGAGGAAGGAGTTTCCGTTCCAGACTCATTTAAGAAGCTGGTTTTTGCTATCTTAACGATATTTCATCTACCTTTGCCTGTAGTTCATTATTTTCAGAAATGAATAACATTAAGGGCTCACTCTGAAACCGTTTGTCAGATCACTTCACTTCAGCTTGCATTCTGCTAAAAGTATTTGCAACAACAGAAGTCGCTCTAGTTTCATCTACTTAAATAAACACAAATTTATTGATGTTATAATTGCTTAGTATAAAAAGTGTATATTTCTGGTTGCAAATATAAAGTCTTAAGCTGATAGTATTTAGTTTTATCTCTTTTCCCATTAATCACTACGTCATGATTGTTTGATGGCACGTCATGGCTTCATTCAACATTTCTTCAGAAAAAATGGCACGTAGATCAATAATGGTTCGCCATGCCTGTGCTAGAGTGTGTTGGTTCACCAGATAAACTTAATTATTTATTGATTCTGAACGAAACAGCATCAGCCTTAATAGAAATATGATTATCTGATTTGTTTCGCCAAGAAAGATTCACGTAAATGCAAGATTATCAATTAAAATAATATTTTCAGTTTACTAGTTTTTAATCGTTTTGAGTGTACTGTTGGTACACAAGTGTGCGTTGCAAAATAGCCTAGGTTACAATATCTGTTAAATAACGAAGTACCTCTGCAACATTATATTTTTTGTGTTAATTGTAACTCTCGCCGAACGTTCACTAAATTTCTCTTTTCAAGGTTTTCCAGTAGCATCTCCGTCTTGATCGATACCTGGAAATATATAATAATGACCACGGAGGTAGTAAATTAAGAATTAAATGTAATTGCAAATCAATGTGAAATATAAAACATGTCTTTTAAATTGACAATTTTACTCTGAATGTCGAGTAATATCGCCACAAAGATAAATTTTGCCCAAATATTCGGCATGTGCCTACCACTCATAATTAATGATCTGAAAGATTTAATTTAGGCCATAGCATTTGGTTTTGATAGGGCTTTAGGGCGAGTCAGTATCTCAGTATATTAGCGAGTGGGTGGTGAAGATCAGATCATCAGCCCACGTTTCAACACCATAAAATTGATGTTCTCATACATGGATTCTGTATTTACTGCCTGGGAGGGTATAGAAGAAAACAGAATCACGTAATCACAAGCTGGACCGTTGAAATCAGCCTCAATTTGGGTCACGTTTGCGAAGTGTTTTCATGTGCCTAACGTTTTTACCAACCTGTAAGAAGTATTTCTGTAGCTTATAGTTGCGTAATGTGTTAGAAATTGCTATGGAACCTAAAATAGGAATATCTACATCTACATCTACATCTACATCTACATCTACATCTACATATATACTCTGCAATTCACAAAATTGTGGGTGGCAGAGGGTGCTCAGCACCAAAGCTAATCTCTTTGCTGTGCATTCCAATCCCTAATGGTACGAGGGAAAAAAGAATTCATATAAGAATCAGTCCGGCACCTTATTTCTCTAATTTTATCTTTCCTGTCCTTCCGACTCAAATAGGTTGGTGGAAGAAGTATTTCACTACACTCATGAGTGAAAGTTGGAGTACGCATGTTTTCCAATAAGTTTAAACGAAACGTGTGTCGTCTATCTACCAGAGACTCCCAACCTAATCTACTAATCAGTTCTGTGACGCTTTCATAAGGACTGTAGCAAGCGGTCACTAATCGAGCGGCTCTTCTCTGTACTTTCTCTATACTTTCGATCAATCCCTTACGAAACGGGTCCCAAATGGCACAACAATAGTCCAAATGTGGACGCACAAGAGATTTGTACGCTATCTCCTTTGTTTGTTCATTACAATTTTTCAAGATTCTACCTATGAATCGCAGCCTAGAATTTGCTCTACCTACTAAAGAATTAATGTGTATGTCCCATTTCATGTTCCTTTGTACTGTTACTCCCAAATATTTCATAGAATCGACCATATCAATAACTGTATTGTTTAACTCGTATTTCTGAACAATCGGATTCTTTTTGTTAGTTATGCTCATTGTCTTGCACTTTTTACAGTTTAGAGTAAGTTGCCACTCAGCGCACCAAGCCAAAATAACATCCAGATCGCGCTGAATTTCTAAGCAATCGGCCAAAGTTCTTACTTCCCTATAAATAACCGCATCATCAGCAAACAATCTAAAAAGGCTTTTCACTTTATCTCCGAGATCGTTTATATACATCAGTAAGTATTAAATTCGAAATAATAATGCAACATTGTTCACAACGAACATCTTCAGTTCTAATGAACTGTTCGCTAACACGTATATACCATTTTCCATAAACTCAAATGAAGTTTATGAACTATTCATTCAGCATAAATAAAGAAGGGGAAAATCTCTGATGGTTTAAATATCTATATTTATAATAAAACTATAAGTAGGATTAAGTGTCCGGCAGATGGTGTGGCGTGTAACATGGGGTGTGATACATTTGGTGTGATGCTGAAAAGCTGTGATGTGATATAGAAAAGGTGAAAAATTTAATATTTACGAAAAAAATTACCGATCGGTTTTTAATTGGATTTTGATTAATACACAGTCATAATTGGCGGTAACATAGAATATGTTTCACTTTGATGGGTCGTCGGATAAATGACGAAATAGAAAGGTCCAGAAATTCATTTCAATTTAGAGGTAGACTCGAAATGCTTATTGTGCTCTTCCAATAAGAGCGGCTTTGTAAGAATCGGAGGATTCCAGAGGATACCAGAAGAAAAATGACGAATACATATGAAGTTTGGAGGAAATGTCTTCGGGCAACAACCTTCAACACAACCTGCCTAACAACAACAAAAAGGCAGAAAATGCTGAGCGACGACTAATCGGAGGACTGAAATGACGGTGTAACGAACGGACTGAACATTCGGAAAACTTTGCATTCAGTAAGTCTTGGAAGCTGTGGATCATGTAGTTCTTGGTCATGTAGTTTTGAGAGAGTAGTAGTGGCATGCGTATTTACCTATTTCCTGGAATTATTACCGGACTTTGATAACTCTGTTCTGGTAACAACTTCGGTATTGGCCATGACCCACTGTTGTTGCTCATATGATTCTTAACTAACCACTGAATAACTGTTTTATTAATGTTTTCACTAGACACATTTCGCCTTTTGGTTTTGGGAATCGTCAGTGGGAAAATTGTGGTAGCTATCACTGTCAGTCCGGAACAGCACCCCCTTGACTTTTCGGTACTGGTAATCGATTCCAAGCTTATGCGTTTTAACTGTAACCCTTGTATACACTTCAGTAGGTGGCAGTTAAAACACTGAAATTCAGAATTTCTGCATTTTAATTGTAAACTTTATGTACACTTTACTAGTTTACACTTCAGATACTGAAATTCGGAATAGAATAACTGTCCAGGGAACTGCAGAAAGTGCTGTTACTGACTGACATGTGATAGCTACCACTATACTCTCACTGACGATGTCCCACAGCAAAAGGGCGAAACGCGTCTTTTGAAAACAATAGCAAAAAAGTTGTTAATATACGGCATGTAATTTAAAAACAGTTTTAAATTTTTGAGGGGTGTAAAGAGGAGCCAACTTGTGCTAGTTACGCTTGAATACGATCAGAATTATGGTAGAGGATATCTGAACTACTAACCTGAATTATATTAAACTGATCTTCAGAATCACCGAAGATATTGTTTCATTATCGAATGTTTGAGGATGCCGCCATCTGTTAAAAGGGAATTCGTATTCATCTGAAGCGTGCTCTTTTGACGTTAGCAAAAGATGGAGGGCTCTCTTTTTATTTCTCCTGTAGCTTTTTCTGCATACTTTTCAGTCCCGTGCTGCACTCAGCTGTTCTGCAGAAATAATCTGATTAAGAGGCGGAATCCTGTTGAGTAAAGTAGTGCCTTCTGTGCGTCTTTTAAAATAAGAACTTGAATGAGTACTTTCTAAACTGCTGCTTGTCAATTTACAGCTGTTGTTGTTTAATACAAGGAACTAATAACAAACTATAATAATTCTTACGCTCAGTTTTTCATACACAGAATGCGTTATGTATTACATTTTATTGTTTTGTTGTTTTATCCCAAGGAAAAAAAAAACGTTCACGAGCAGGACCCTTTATAATCTATTAACCGAATTGTCTTCACTTTGATACCATATTATGGCAATAAAGATGCTAATTCAATCACATAAAGTCTTAGAAAATAATTATTAAAGATGTGAATAATTAAATATATCTGTTCAATGACTGAAATAGCGTATTGGATTTTACTACTCAAAATGCCAGATATATATTAGATAAACAAATTAGGATATTCTGGAAATCTTGTCGTTGGTATATAATGAAAGATAAGAACTTTTTTGGAATAGTTATTTCAACTTTATATTTTCCTTGAATGTATCTCGTCCTAATTGATTAGACACTTATAGAAAATCAAATGTAAAAACGTATTTTGATTGTTTGATGTTAGCATTTGCAGTGAATTTGTTGTAGTGCCATCAACATCAAAACATTTAGCTACTACCATTTGGCTGTGAATTTGTTAATGCGGACCAAACAAACTCTCACTCAAATGATTTCTCAGGTTTCCGCGCCCGTCTTTGATAGTTATTACTAGAATTTTATTTTTTATTTTATAATCTAAACTTTCGGCTGCCATTCTACAGCCTACATCGGAGATATTAATAATGTTTGAATTTCAACGAGTGCTAAGCATCCCAGAATAATAGGCCACTATCTTCGTTGACGTTGTTGCTATTCTTTAAAATTTCTGATGCCTCTTTCACTCGTCGAGGCTACCACTGATGTTTTTTCCACAGTAGCCTTGTGTCTTCAAATTTTATTTCGTGCGCGGTGTTAATGGCATGGCGGATTTGTCGCTGATGTTATGTTTATAGTGGCGGATATGCTCCGTACGTTTTATATCGACGAGACTGATCGCACTGTAGAGGAGAGATTTAAAGAACATATCTGCAATTATAAACATTGTTGTTCACCATACCACTAACACCGGGCACGAAATAAAATTGGAAGACACGAGGCTACTGTGGAAAGAAGATCAGTGGCACCCTCGACGTGTGAAAGAGGCAGCAGAAATTTTAAAGAATACCAACGACTTAAATGAAGATAGTGGCCTATTACTCTGCAATGCTTGCTATGTAAACATAAATATTATCTCTTACGAAAGCAGTAGAAAGGCAGCCGAACGCTTAGACTATCAATTAAACAGCGCGGCATACCCCGAAAATCTAGAAATCACTAAACTCTCAGTCGTTTTCCCGTTGAACTGTAAAATAGTTTCGTTAATTCACTAACATTTGTTACGAATTATATGGTGAACCAACAACGTAGGTCGTATGATTTTACTATCGTTTTCTTCTTTTAAATATAGTTTTCACATTGCAGCACTTGCTTACCAAATATCTGTTCAAGGAAAAATTTTCTCTCAGCAAATGTCACCATGTAAAATTTTTGCTAAGAATTCTTTATCGTTTTGAATAGTTCTGTAGCTTTGCTGCACTACTGCCGTATATCGTGTTAAGAGCCTTTAAATCCGATGCTTATAGGAAGAATCGATATTTTACATTATGTAACCGTCCGTTTATTTTATTGTTTTGATTTATGTTATGTTATGTTACCAGTAGCCAACTTTTGTGTGTGATTTAAATTGTGCTAGTTTTTGTCGTTATCTTTGAATATTTCCTGTTTAGGTAGTGTTCCAGTCAGTTGAGCCTCCGCAGCCGTAGCAGCAGTAGCCACGAGCCTTAGCAGCCGTTAGTACCGGTCGCCGATTTTTGTGTATTCATTTGTAGTTCGGTTTTTTGTCTGTTTCAGGTTTCATGGCTTGTGCAAAGTGTTCTGGTAGGCGTCTGGTTCTCGAGGAGATTCTTAATACTATGGCGTCTCTTCAAGCGCAGGTATGGAGCATCCTAGACGAGGAGCGGCAGTGCGTCGAAGAAATTCCGCAGCCAACTGCAGTGGAACCGGCAAGTTTTGATCTTGAGGTTCCAGTTGCAGAAAACATCTGGCATCGTGTGGATCGGAGAAAGGCGTCGAAATTCCCAATTCCCCGAAGGGAAAATGATACCTTGCCCCTAAGTAACGCGTTTTCTGTGTTGCAGGAAGTTGTAGATTCAAACGCGAATGGCCCAGAAGAGCAGCAGGGAAGATTTACCCGCAGACCCCGAGCCTTGCCAGGAAAAGGTTTACTGGTGATTGGCAGCTCCAACGTGCGACGGCTGGAGAAACCGCTACGGGAATTAGCCACGAAGAACGGTGCAGATCCTCATACTAACGTTCATTCCGTTTCTCTTTCAGGAGCAACCGTACCACGTGTCATGGAGGCCATTCCAAGAGCGATTAGGGAATCGAACTGCCGTCAGTTAAGAGTAGCTGCGCACGTCGGCACTAATGACTCGTGTCGTGTTTCTGTTCCAGATATAGTTAAATCCATGGACAAGATGGGCCGAAAGGCGTATGAAGCCGCCCGGGAAAATTCAGTTTCATTACAGTTCTCAATTTGCAGTGTGGTGCCGCGTGTCGATTGTGGGGAGGCTGTGTGGTGGAAGATCTTTAATTTAAATAATAATTTGCAGGAGCTGTGTCGCAAAAACAACTGGGGCTTCGTCGACCTTCGTCCGATGATAGCTGCCAGCTGGGACGCATTTGACAGGTCGGGCGTCCACTACACACCTAGAATGGCGTCCAAGGTGGCTGCTAAAATATGGAACCGTCTTGATATGAATTATTTTTTAGGAACAGCGTGAGGCCCGAGGATCCTTCATGTCATCGAAGAGGATGTGCTGATAACATAGAAGTTGGTCCCGGTAGTGATGTCGCGAATAATTTTAATATTACAGCTCCAATTACTTCACCCGTTTACCGTCAGAGTGCGAGTATGAAAAATGCTATTTTAGACTCCACAAATAACAATACGAAGCAGCTAAGGATAATGGTACTAAATTGTCGGAGTATTAGAGGGGAAGTAGCGGATTTTCACGCCTCAGTTGCGACTAATGATGTCGATATAATACTAGGAACCGAGAGCTGGTTGACGCCTGAAGTTGAATCTAGCAAAGTATTTGGCCCTAATTTCATTGTTTTTCGAAGGACAGAACTGTCTCAATGGGCGGGGGTGTGTTCGTGGCCGTAAGTAAAACCGTTAATTGCTCTGTCGTAACTGAAATGGAAAATTTTTGCGAGTTAATATGGGTCCAGGTAAAAATTGGCAAAAATTTAAAGTTCATACTCGAGTCATTTTATCGACCTCCGGATTCTGATTTGGCTAACGCGGAATACTTCAGAGAGTCGCTTAATAACATTTACAAAAAATTTCAAGGACATATATTTATTGATCGTGGGTGGTGACTTTAACCTACCATCGGTTAGGTGGGACACATACACGTTCAGGTTGGGTGGAAGAGAAAGTTTAATAACCGAAACGTTCCTAAGTCATTTGCAGAAAAATCTCTTGAGCAGATGGTCGAATAGCCAACGAGGTGCGACAAAGATTCCTTGTCCATTCTGGATCTTTTTCTAATTAGTAATCCTGATATTGTAGATAAAGTTTGTTCAGAAGACGGTGTAAGTGATCACAAGGCGGTTGTGGTAACGTTAAACTCTAGTCTGAGTCTGAAGCATGACAAAGAGAAACTCGTTTTTTGCTTCGATAAGGCAAACGATGCGGGTATGGTTGATCACTTTGCGAAGAATTTTGAAACGTACACGCTAAATACAAATGTTGAGGAACTTTGGTTTAATTTAAAAGAACTAATATTGACTGGTTTAAACCAGTTTGTTCCTATGAAGTATATTAAGGTCAGTATTAAGTTCCCTTGGTTCAATAAGGAAATGAAACGTTTGCTCAGGAGGCAAAGGCGTTTACATGCCGCGGTGAAAAAATCTGGTGACTCATCTAATCGTACGGAAGTGCGTAAGGCACTGCGCGATGCGTTTAAAGACTTCCAAGCTAGTAATTTATCCGTAGATCTGATTACTAATCCAAAAAAGTTCTGATCGTATATCAAAGTATTAGGAGGCTCTTGTAAGGTTATGCCGTCGCTGATTAAATAACATGGTGAATTATCAGAAACAAGCATAGAGAAAGCAGAAATTTTGAATGATATATTGAAAAAGGCTTTCACGATAGAAAACTCAGTGGAGATACCGATATTTAACAATCGTACCGACAAAATTATGAATGATCTCAGTCTTGATGTCGAGGGAATAACTAAACTGCTTTTGAATGTAAAAACCGATAAGGCTCCCGGAACAGACGGTATTCCTACAAGATTCTACTCAAGATACGCAAAGGAAATTGCACCGTATTTGATGAAATTGTATACCGTCTCTTTGGATCAAGGAAAAATACCAGCCGATTGGAAGACCGCTATCGTAACGCCAGTGTTTAAAATGGGAATGTTAATGATCCTCAGAATTATAGGCCGATCTCGTTAACTTCAATATTTTGCAGGATTTTAGAACATACCATCTATTCAAATGTTATGCGGTTCTTGGATGAAGGTGAGCTTTTAAATAGAAATCAACATGGATTCAGAAAAGGCCGATGCTGCGAAGCACAACTTGCACTTCTAATTCACGACTTGTGCCGAATTATAGATGAGCAATACCACGTTGATTTGGTTCTATTAGATTTTAAAAAAGCTTTCGACACTGTGCCTCACACTAGGTTACTTAGGAAACTTCGCGGTTACGGCATATCTAGACAAATATGCGACTGGGTTGCAGAGTTCCTGAAGGGCAGAACACAGTGTGTAGTTCTCGACGGTGATGGTTCATCACTTACTGAAGTGGGGTCTGGAGTTTCCCAGGGAAGCGTGTTAGGGCTTCTATTGTTTCTCATGTACATCAATGATCTATGCGACATAATAGGGGGATGAAAAGATTATTTGCCGATGATGCTATTATTTATCGCAAAATCAAAACCCAGGACGACTGCGCTTTGTTACAAGACAATATTATGAAATTAATTGCGTGGTGTAAATTTTTTTTTTTTTTTTTTTTTTTTTTTTTTTAACAGTTTAACGTCCCTTTTTAACAACGTGGTCTTTAGAGACGGGAAAGGATGGGGGCAAGGAATGGGAAGGAATTCGGCCATGGCCTTTTGAAGGAATCATCCCGGCATTCACCTGGAGTGATTTGGGGAAACCATGGAAAACCCAAATCTGGATGCCCGGACGGGGATTCGAACCGTCGTCCTCCCGAATGCGAGGCCAGAACGCTATCCGTTACACCACCACGCTCGGTCGTGGTGTAAAGATTGGCAGTTGGAGTTAAACGCTAAAAAAAAAGTGCCAAGTCATGCGTGTAAGTAAAAAGGTGACAGCATTTAACTATGAATATACAATGAATGGCACTGTCCTTAGAACGGTAGATTCCGCTAAATACCTAGGGGTAACAATTCGTAATAATTTGTCGTGGAATGAGTATATCGAGAATGTAATGGGAAAAGCAAATCGTATGCTCCGATGTCTAGGTCGTAATTTAAATCAATGCACTCAGGAAGTTAAATCGATTGTATACAAGTCACTAGTACGTCCTCACTTAGAGTATTGTTGTTCTGTATGCGGTCCCCATCAAAAGGGGTTAATGGAGGCTTTAGAGAAGGTCCAAAAGAGAGCCGCCCGATTCGTGACAGGTAAATATATATAGTTGGAGGGAAAGCGTAAGTGCGATGTTGAAGGAGTTAGATTGGGAAGACCTGGAACACCGAAGGCGTTGCTCTCGACGGAAGCTAATTGAAAAATTCACGACAGACGTATTTCGGAATGACAGCCAGCAATTATTGCTACCAGCAACAATCATGTCTCGAAATGACCGCGAAAATAAGATAAGAGAAATCAGGGCCAGAACCGATTCATTTCTGTACTCATTTTTCCCACGAGCGATTAGGGAATGGAATAGAAAGGATTTACCGGGCGAGTAAACTTAAAATCCGACAGGAGTAGCTTTCGATAAACCACTCCAGCCATCCTGATCTGGGTTTTCCATGGTTTTCCCAGATCACTCCACGCGAATGCGGGGATGGCTCCTCACAATAGCCCATGGGCGCCTCCTGCCATATCCCTTATAACCCTTCCAAACCATAACCCTTTTCGATAGGTGCAATGCACCCTCCGCCACACAATTTTAGTGAATCGCGGAGTAATAATAATAATAATACTAAGTAGTGTTATATTTCTCAATGTTCAGTCCAGACCCCAAGCTGTTAAACCGTGGAAACCTAGTCAAAATGTGATCAGTAATTTTCAAGTTATGACAGGGTATATCTAAGAGAATGTCGTGATAATAAGATACCTTGATATCTTCTCTGATTCAGGGTAAGGTAGTGCCACTACAAGTACCTCTTAACTCAGAATGTGAGGTTAGAAAAGTGAAAACTATGTAAAAGTTGATTGAGTAGTGTTCATATTATGTCAGATTTTAGTAACCAATTTTGATATTCAGAACAGATTTCAGTTCCTGCTGCTCGACAGCTGCTTTAGTGGCGTAACACAGGCATACCTTGACTTTTTAAGTCAGATTTTGATGTTTCTCATAAAAATGCATTTAGTAGTTTTTGAGTGATCCTGAAAGAAACAAGTTCAGCCTCTTAACGGTTTTTATAAAAATATTTTTATAAAATAAAAAGGGAAAAGTTGATATATATATATGTAAGATCTGTTTGTGAAAATGGGTTTTTGGTATTGTTAATACGTGACAGCAAAATAATATACTGTTCTTTAAATTTGTATCTGTCTTTTTTTAAGAACGCAAATCATGCAAAAACTACTTGTCTTATTTTGATGGGGTTTCTAATTTTGTACATCCAATGAAAATTCGAGTAAAACAAAGTATAATTCATTTTGACAGGATGTTGTAAAGCTGAAAAATTTAAGTCCTCAAATTCTAATCTTTTTCTCGCAGAACGAAATTCACGCTAAAACTATTTCTCGGATTTTAATGGCGTTTCAAACATTTCACAGCCCACGGTCTCAGGAAGGAGATAGGATGCGTTTCATTTTTATGCGACGTCTAATAGTTGGGAAATTACCATAAATTAATCCCTGGCACGCTCCGTATACTGTATTCCATATTAGACCGTATGTCTCCTTAGCTTAATATGATTAGCGGGTTACTTTAGATGTTTATAACATCGCAGGATTGAGTAGTTGGTAAGAAACTCTGCCACTAAGTGATGTGAAATTACTACTTTTTAGTTACAGATGTACCAAGAACATGGGTAATGAAGCTTTAGAGGAGTAGAATAGGAGTAACGACAAGAGATAAAAGAGGAGTGAGAAAATCAGGGATATGATGATGGAGGAACCGTTACAACAAATAATCAAGAAATTATCGTCAAAAGAAGAGAGTGGAAGAGGAGAAATACTAAGGAGCTGAAAGGGAAGATTCCAGAGGAAGACCGAGGGACAAATGTATGAAAGGTGTAAAAAATTATGTTGAACAAAGTGGATGAAATTGACTGACATTAGAAGAATAGATGCTGCTCAAGATAATGATGATGAAGATTAACTAAGAAGCTATAAACACCCCACCAGAGGAGGTTTTATAATGACTTTTGTATATGAACATAGACATTTTTTTTCTTTTTTATTCATCGTGACTGCAAGTGATCAACGATAGAAGTTTAACGCATTTCTGGAAGTATTAAATACATTGGATTTTAAATTGTATTTGCAACATTTTTTTTTTTTTCATATCATGTGTTAATTGCAAATAATTGCGAGTAACTTCGGTAGAAGACCTGATCTTTTTCTCATAAAACCCTTTGTAAAATAAAAAACCAAGTGATTAAATTTAGAGCTAACGTTAGTATAAAACAATTATTTATTTATTGTATTTTGTGTTACCTGATTAGGCGTATTAGAATAAATACACTATTCAAAAATTCTTCATTTTTACTCTATTCTGTTATTTTTTAGAATTTTTCCCTTACCCTATCTCCATTTATTGCTGTGCTACAAATTTTGGCCGTTGCCCTTACTGCTACCGTAACGTTTTTAGTAAGTTGCTGTATTACAGATTGCAGGCGTTACAGTAATAGCCGCATCCATTTCCCTCGCTTTTAAAAACGTGACGCTGTTTAGAATTATTAATGGGATCGCTCTCTGATGGGCTCCAGGCGTGTGTGTGTGCGTGCGTTACGGCGGCCATTTCCTGCAGGAAGAGGATTGAGTGGCTGATCCCCCGCCTATTAGTGGAGCCTGGCATGGATACCTAGGCTCGCCTTCTCTAATTTCCTGTACCGCCTACCGGCTGCGTATAACATCCTCCACCAGACTACCTACTTGAACAAGGCTACAACAATTTGCTCCTGCAACAATTTAGCTTTTTATTACTGATTCTGCTAGGAAACAGAATTTTTTATTTTTTTATTTTGCTGCCATCAGTCTCTCGACTGGTTTGATGAAATCCTCCGCCTCTTCCAATCTTGCGCTAACCTCATTATCTTAACGTATCCGTTACAACCTACTTCTTCAATTATCTTCTTCACATATCCTAATTATTGTCTTCCTATCAGTTCTTTCCTTCGACTGTTCCCTCCGTTAACAAATTAACCAATCGGCATGTCTTAACATGTGACACACCATCCAGTCTCTTCTTTCTGTAGAATAGTTCCACAACCTTCTCTCCTTACATATCATCTTCATAACACATTAATTTCGTACTTTATCTGTCCACTTAATTTTCCTTCTTTCTGATATTCCTAAAGTACATGATCAGCTACAGTGCTGCGTTACCCATGCAGAGTTTAAATAATTCTTTCTGGGTACTAGAATAATATTGGAAACTAAAAGATTTCTCCTTCTGGAAAAAAGGAAACAGATATCAACTTTTCCAAAATTTCTATTGCAGTACCACGTTTCTTCTGATAATGAGAAAAGCCTTTATGTTAGAAGAGAACATGATTTAAAATTTTTCACAGAAACATCTGCCAAAGAAGTGAAAAAAATGGTATTATGGAGAAGAAGATTCATTTGAAAATAGCGCATAGTTACTGTGAAATCATGTATCTCCTGAATTGTAATCTCTGTCAACAGTAATCCGTATGCTATGTTTCATTGAAGTTACGTTGGATTCACTTCTCAGTATCTTATATCTCGACTTTGTGGACCCTACCCAACCTCCCCATTATTATTTAATTGTAAAATTTATTCTTTCTACAGCATATGTGAATAGTTTTGGTCTAGCATGGGTCAGTAACGTTCTGGTAATATATTTCAATTTCCCACATGAGGGATGACTTAATAGATTTTGGTATTATTGGCAAGAAGCTCTTGAATGTTGTTTGACCGAATGCGCAATAGTGTTTAAATTTGTCACATAATCTGCTTCTGTACTTGAGACATAATCTAATTGGTTAATCCTACACGCATTGAGGGGAAAAATAGCTCTTTGTTGAATTCGAGCCGTGGAGTGTTTTAGGATACTTCACAAATAAAAACTCTCTCAATGCTAAAGGTCTTCTGAAGAGCCCGTAAAAGTTTTGGGCTACAACGGACTCTTCCAGTACTTCTAGTACTTTAATCTGACAGGCACTAGACCTCTAAGAGTAAATACTAGAAGCTACTGTAAAGGATTCTGGGAATTCCTTTCGTGTTGTTAAATTTGCTGTTCCAAGAAATTTTTTTGTTCATTTTAATTTATGTTTTGCCTAAGCAGCGCTTCTGAATTTTGAGGAAATATTTTCTAGATTTCGAAAACCATTTCACCACACAAGAGGCAACATCATAGAAATCGTTCTTTCGCAACAGACTAAAACGTATGACCGAAGAAATTTTAGAACTGTAAATTTTTAATCGTATCGTACATTATTGGCTGCATTATTACGCCATATAAATCTGGCTTTAAGAATTAGCAAAAGTCAAGTGACAATAATACTACTATGTAACTAGCAATATATCCATTCCACTTGTCTTCGAGTTAGATTAATTCCCTATAATTGCTATCTATTAATACTTGTAAGTCAACTGAAACAAGTAATGATTATTATAGTACTTATATATTTACGATTGTTAACATGAATCGAATTTATAAATCAAACAGCAAGTTATAGTTACATAGTCTATCGATTACAATGTAATAATACTTGACACATTTAACATATTCTTTATGTAGGACGAAAGTTTTACTCCAATAAATAGTGCCACACGTCACTCTAATTAAGTATTACGGATTCTATCCCTTCCCTGTTTACCAATATTCTTTAAGTTTCACGAGTATTAGATATTAAATGGCGAATCATAATTTTCATTAAAAAAAAGTAAATATATTAGCAAACTGCAAGTACAGAATTATATTAAACAAATTCAGAGATTAAATGTTTGGGTGAATTTCACGATCATTAAGTGAAGTATCTAAAGTGCGTAAGAATTTTCTAATGATCAATAACAAAAATCTAAAGACTTTTGATTAATTTACATTATACTAACGTTGATCTTACATTCACTAAATTCAGTTTGGTTCAAAATTTCAGGGACGTATACCCAGTCTCCGGTAGTACTAAAATCTAAGATATCATGTAAAATAGTAAGGCTAGTACGAACGGTTACCATCAACGGTATTAGATGATTTAATACTATTAAAATGCTGAATGAAACAATACAAGTAAGGTCAGTACTAATGGTTACCATCAACGGTATTAGATGTTATCATACTATAAAAATGCTAAATGAAACAATACACGTTTATGAGGATGTGTCTGATAGTGATAATTTGAAACTAAAGTACAACTCTTCATTTTTCTGACCTATCTCTAATCAATTCCTTCCTCGCTAACTACTTAATCAGAATTAATTCTTAATCTGATATTGGCATTGTTAAAAAAAGATTCATCATTATTTCTTAAAACAAAGTTACCAGTTATTTTGACCTTTTCCATAATATTATCGAAGGTATGGTACAGGTAGATTTGTAGGTAGATCATGAATTTTGAGACCTATCACATCATTATCATCATTAACATTCTCTAGCTCCAGTCAGTCAGTCTCCCGGTTACTGGTCACGAGCACTCTCCACTTCTTCCTATCCATGAATAGTTGATGTTCATGAACAGTCTTCCAATTTTCTACATCCTCCTTGATTTGGTCTATCTATTTCGTTTTGGGCTTTTCACACGTCTCTTACCTAGGATGTTCATATTAAAGTAGTCCTTTGCTCTTCTTTCTTCCTCCATCCCTTGGACATGTCCGTACCACCTCAGGAGAGACCGCTGTAAGGTTTTTGCCACACTGATGTTTCTACCGGCCTCTGCACGATTGATTTCATTCCTCACTTTGTCCTTTTGTGTTCTCTGAAGCATGGTACGCTAAAACTTCATTTCACATGCTTCAAGTCTACTATTGTCTCTTCTGGACAGGGTACATGTTTCTAGTACAAAAGTCAGTATGGGGATGTAACAGGTTTTGAATAGTATATGTTTACACTTTCTGGCACTTTGTTTTCCCACAACATTCACCTAGTTATAAAAGACTGCTGCATCATTATTTCTGTTTGTACTCTCACATTTACTGGTATTGTCTTTACTCAGTGTATTGCCAAGACGTTTGAGTTGGTCAACATCTTGTAGTTGTTGGTTGTTTAGGTAAATATTTACATTGGATAAATATTCACATTGGATGTCAAAGAACCTGTTGCCATGACCACCTTCTTACTTTTGCTCATTTTCAATCCATACTCCTCAAACAGCTTGCTCCAAGCCTCCAGCTTCTCTTGCGCCTCTTTTGCACTATCACCCAAAATCGTGACATCATCAGAAAAGACTAGGGCTTTTGTTTCTTTCCAAACACTTCTTTGCATTTCTTCAATATGTAATCCATCACAGCCATGAAGAATATGGGTGACAGACCACTACCCTGTTGTACTCCTCTTCTTGTCTCAAACTACTTGCTCTCTCCAGTGCCTATTTGCACACAGGCTTTTGTGTTTTCATATAGCATTTTAATTTTGTTGATTCAAGATCCTGGTACCTTTCTGCGTTCAAAGCAATTCCAAATTTTTTATCTTGCATAGGACCTTTCCACATCAAGGAAGACCAAGATGATTTCCTTACCCCTTTCTAGATGTTTTTCAATAAGCATTCTAGTGTTCCGACGTCACACTACTCATTGTTATTAAATATGATTCAGTACATGTTTTCCATTAATAATTTTTTGATATTTCCCTATAATTTTCATTGTAATGTTTTTTTCCAACTATCTTGCCATATTTACACTTGAATCTATGAACTGGGTACAGTACTGACATTGTATATCAAGGGCTCCAAATTAGCTGTTTTTCCGTATTTTATTAAATACAAAATTAATTTTAAAGAACTGGAAAGAATATTTGTAACAGACTTGGTATGTTTTGTTTGTGTCCTTAAGAATGTAGTCCATTAAGTTATTCCATAAAGTTCCTTGTTTATGTGAAAGCCTTTATATGTTGGCCTGGACTATACTGTAGAACTTTCCTTGTGTTCTGTAGTACATACGTAAGCGTCAGTGTCAAAAAAAGGTGGGAAAAAACAAGCGAGAACTGAATTATCGGACAGACAGCGCGTCAGAGAAAAATGCGGTGGTTCTGGACAGCTGAAATGTGAAATACAAGAGAAAGAGTTCGGACAACAGATATGCTGAAACTTCCATTGCAGCTCTCCAGTTCCCTCATTTATATTACGTGTAATAATAAAAATAATGAACTCGAAAATGACCAACGAAATTGAGTTTGGAAAGCGTATGATATTAAGCAGAAAATGAAGCTGTTTTCTGCCATCCAGTATTTTAGTGTGCGGAGATATAGTGTGCTTTAACGGCTGCAATAACAAATATTTAAAATTAATAAATCGACAAGTCTTAAAGTTTCGGTAGATGTCACATTCAGGTTGTTAATATATTATTAAATTAGTTTCTATTAGCTGAGATATAATTATTTCTATTCATATGTTAATATGCTGATGTAATTCGCTTTATTAATATAATCAATTATTCCTGGTAGTTGCATGTCAATCGATTAGCAGCAGTTCAATTGTTTTAAATGTTTGATTGACTTATAAGTGCAAGCTCAATATTCGACGCTGAGTTTAGATAATCAATATCTTCTACTTAAGAGACAGCGTCTTGGAATCGTTGTTTCAGATAGTGTTGTTTTTGTGGGAAATCGATTCAAGTAGGTTGAAAGCAGAAAACTACAGGCTGATAGTAATTATTATTCCGAGAATGCTATCTTTTCTTGTTGCTTTTTCGAAAAGCAGGAGAATACACCGAACTCAATAGTAAATTATTTAATTATAATACTTGTGCCGAAACAGGCGCATTCAAAACGAATGAAGGAGTTATGGGCCCAAAAGAAGATGAAACTCGCTGCCAAATGCACAAAGGCTTAACGTGGTCCTAGTTGGCCTCAACGAATAAATGTAAATAATACTTGTGTCGATAAAATATGAACAAGTCTCTTTTTTTTTTTTTTAAAATAAACCCTCTCTTATTTCCATTAGTAAATAACAAAACAGATACAAAACTTCTTAAGGTAGCATCAAGTATAGTCTATAAATTTGTTTTTATTATTATTATTATTTCCATCGAACTGCCCGTAGCCCTTTGCCCGCGAAATGTCGTTTTGTTCTTTCGTCATCGGAAAATTTGTTTCCGTCTAATTTCTTTTGAGAGATACAAAAGGAAAAGATAATAACATTCTTACAAATCTGTACTAGATGGGAAATAATGCATATCTATCCAAAATATTGGCTTTAATTTAAGTGCGAATATTTTGGTGAGAAACAGGATTCTACTAATCGGAATCTTGTACAACAATTCTTAGAAAAAAATATTTAAAATATTAAGTAATTGTGTTCATTCTTGCAACAGTAGGTAAACTAATTTCACAAACGGTTCTTGTCTGTAATGTGATGCTTGTTTTGTTACTACGCGCGTAAGTAAGACAGAAACTACTGTCTGACATTGGTGGAAAGCCGTATGCCACCTGTACTCTTGAAGCTAAGAAACTGTATAATTTCAGAAACGAGCACCTAAACTGCACAAAATTTCTGCTGATTTATCCCCTTCATCAATTACAAACGAAGTTACTATGCGATGCGCAATAGACACATGAAGCTCACGTTTACTCATCGGGATGAAAAGTGTAAAAAAAATAAAAATAAAAAAAATTGTTGAAGTAAGAGTGTAGTAACAGTGCACTCATACCATCTACGAACCTTGAAGTATCCGGTGCCTAATCAAGAAGTCTCATTTACTCTTGATCAAGTCTCGTACTACGAATAGATGGGTAGGAAAAGACTGTGGTATAATGTGTTGGAATGGATCAGTTGGTTAAGTCATATGAGATCCGCTTCAAAAGTTTCAGGTTCTATTCACGACCTCAGGAGGAATTATTAGGGGCCTTAAAAATTCTGACTTCACGTTGTTAACGTGAAGTATGGTAGGATCCTCTGTGGTGGACATTACACGTAAAGCTGACATTTCTTTTCATTTGTAGGATATTCGGATTAGGGTAATCTGCTACGAATGAGGCGAAATGCTCTACCGGTCACTACGACGTTAAGAGCATACGAAGTTAAATGAGTTGCATTAAACTGAAATAGTACCGGTACAACTGAATACACTGTTTACTCTTCTTTTCCACAACTAGTTCCATCTTTACCTAAGCAAATATAAATTTAAGCAGAGCCCTGTCAGTACCCCGAAATAGTTTGATGAGAAAGTCTCAAGCAATTTTAGTCAGAAACTGTTCTTAGAAACCTTCTGTAATTGTACTTTCGAAACTAGGCTCGTTAAGAAGGGCGGTCGGAAAATAACATATAATTCACTAATTTAGAAACGTTAGTTACATTAGTGTGTTAATGCAAGGTCCATTATATTGTTATCTGTGTTCGCCCGAGGCTAGCAGCAGGAACCTGAGTGGAATATACCTCCTCCACCTGTCCATTACGGCGGTAATGCGTCGAGATATGCTGCAGATAATGGGACTCCGCAGAGCAGAATAATGAGATTGTAGCTATAGTGATCACAACAGGAAGGAATATAATGGACAGATATCCTACTCTTCGTCTGTGAAGTAGCGTTCACATTCTGAGAAATAATCCTTTCAATCAGATGGAAAATAGAAATAGTACTACAGCTGTCTCTAGTGTGAAAATTAATCTGATATTAATACAAAGGAATATTTAGTAGGGGTATTAATGTTATCATTAATCATGCAGCCAATTAAGAAAACATCTTATTCTTCTGATAACATTCTGATGGCTACACAATTTTTTCGATGAAAAATACCATATTTCGTAATGGTAACATACGAGAATGTGAAAAAAAAAAAACCACACGCTATGTCTGTTGAACATTACAATAATAAAATTAGACTAAATTTGACATTGAAAAACATTGTGCTAAATCTTCAAAATGTTGCGTCCTATAGCTAAACATACACCAAATCTGTATCACTCGTAGTGTTTTAAAAAAACGGTTTTTTTTCTGGCTTAAAAAAAAAACATGAAAAAAACTTTGAAAAAAAAACATGTTTTTTTACAGGGACACGTTTTTTTTTTACAACTACTAAATCTCAAATTTGTAACGCAGTTATCGTTTAAAATGACTGTTTTAGAGTTTATTCTAAGTACTTATCTTGGTTTAAAATCTACTATATTTTTCTGGTTCAGTAGGAAAAAAAAAAAAAAACGAAAATATTGGCAACATTGCCTGAAATTTTCTTTTATGAACGGGGATTTCCCGAAGAGACTAGGTTGCACGAGAAGGAATCCCCATTGTTTGGATTGATACTTGCTATTTGAAATAGTGCTGCCAGCCCTACAAATTTATCTGTAGACCTACAGATCTTTTTAAAAAAATAGGAATTTAAAATTTTTCTATGGTTTTTTGCCTCTTTTTATTACTTATTGTGCTTTCCTTATATTCGTATACTTGTTAACTCTCAGAGTATAGTTGTACTGACTCATTAAATTGTCAGTAAGGGAGCGTGCATAAACCACGTAGCTCCATTTTGGCCTCCTGTGAACCCCCCCCCTCCCCCACGTACCCCTACGTGGCTTTTGCCTACCCCTCCCCCTCCCTACCCCCGGTCAAGTACCACGTAGCTTTCTTCCCTTTTGATTCCAGAAGACATTTTGTACTGTTTCCTCTTGTCAGACTATTGTAAATTACATACGGATATAATTAACTGAGGGGAATAAATACCCACATGCTGTTGTGAGTTCAGTTCCTCATTTTAACTGTGAAAAATGTTACGAAAGGAAAGCTACGTGGCCTAGCAGTTTGCGAACGGTCCCTAATTATGAATCGTTTCCTTGCAAACGTTGATGTAAACCAATGATTGAAAAGAAGTAACGCTCCTATTTTGTATGATAATAGATTTAAATTCAAACTTAAAAGACCGTAATACAGAACTATCGGCGCAGTCTTTATGCACAGTGTGTACTTTGGTAACAATTTAAAATTGCAATCTCAAAATCTTTTGCGTACAATACAAGAACAACCAGTAAAAGAAAATTTAACTAAATATTTCTGAAGTTATGGATCTAGAGGAGACAGAAGAAGAGACAGAAAATTCCGACACCGACCGAACTAGTGTTGGTAGTGCTGATACTAGTGAATGTGGCACTGACAAAGAGGATGAATAAAATTATGTTACCTATATAGATACACTTATGAACCATTATGTGAGACATTATATGATTCAGTAAGATTTAAAACACACTTGTAAAATGGATGTTCCATAAATAAAACTATAATTTATCAAATATATTGTTTTCTGAAAAAAAAAAAATTTAGAAACAAAACACGGGTGCCAGGTTTTTTTTCATGTTTTTTTTTTCACAAAGCTGGAAAAAAAACATTATTTTTTTTCAATTTGCAACACTAATCACTCGACACGTCTTTGAAATATACACTAACGCTGAATTGATTCATGTTAATGACATATGCCACGCGAGCAAATTTATACGCTGAAGAGCCAAAGAAACTGGTATAGGCATTCGTATGCAAAAACAGACATACGTAAACACTCAGAGTAGGGCGCTGCGGGCGGCAACGCCTATATAAGACAACAGGTGTCTGGCACAGGCGTTAGATCGATTACTGTGGCAGATTATCACGATTTAAGAGAGTTTGAATGTTATAGTCGGCGCACGAGAGATGGGAAACAGCATCTCTGAGGTAGCGATTTTCCCGAACGACCATTTCACGAGTGCTCCGTGAATATCGAGAAACCGGTAAAACATCAAATGTTGGACATCGCTGTGGTCACAAAAAGAATCTGCAAGAACGGGACCAACGGCGACTGAAGAGAATCGTTCAACGTGACAGAAGTGCAATCCTTCCGCAAAATGTTGTGGATTTCAATGTTGGGCCATCAACAAGTGTCAGCGTGAGAACCATTTAACGAAACATCATCGATATTGGCTTTCGGAGCCGAAGGCTCACTCGTGAACCCTTGCTGATTGCACGTCACAAAGCTTTACGCCTCGCCTGTGCCCGTCAACACCGACATTGGACTGTAGATGATTGGAAATATATTTCCTGGTCTGACGAGTCTCGTTTCCAATTGTATCGAGCCAATGGACGTGTACGAGTATGGAGACAAGCTCATGAATTCATTGACCCTGCTTGTCAGCAGGGGACTGTTCAAGCTGGTGGAGGTTCTGTAATGGTGCGGGGCATGTGCAGTTGGAGTGACCTGATTCACTGTACGGCAATATAAACGTGATCTCATATTTGTTAGCTTACTACCAAAGCGGTCAGAGAATATAACGGAAATTCTACACCGAGGGTGGTGGGTGAGCGGTTATCGTTGTGGCCTCGTCGTCGTCGATGTCATTAGGCGCGGGATGGGATTGTGGACAAGGAACTGGAACGAATTTGGCCATGGGATTTTGAAGGAATCATCCTGGCATTCGCCAGGAGTGATTTGGGGAAACCATGGAAAACCCAAATCTGAATGCCAGGACGGGGATTCGAACCCACGTCCTCCCGAATGCGATGCCAGAACGTTAACCGTTCACCCACCATTCTCGGTATATTAATTCTGCGTAGTTTTCTTTCAGTGCTTTGGCAATTCAGTTCTTCGCAGATGATTAACTAAAAAAATCTTATATATATATAAAAATAGACGTGTTTTTTCCTATATTTCACTTTTCAGCCACCACTACCTAGCACAGATCACTGATGTTTGTGGGTGGAAGTAGCATGGAGTTTCCTGTCGTGCACAACGTTGGCCGAATGCCGATAGCTGTGGGGATGTGGGAGATATAATGATTAAAGTTGGTCAGTGCAGGGCGTTTTCATATTTCGACCAAAAATTCGTATCTCCGTATACTTCTCTTTCCTGCCACAACTACATAACATAGACCTTTGGTGTTTGTGTGGTAGTAGAATCGTCTTTCCTGTCGTGCACTATGGTTGTTAGATGTCGGTAGCTATGGGGGTGTGGGAGATATGGGGGTTGAAAGTGGTCGACCTGTGGCAATTTCATACTTCTGCCAAAGACAAAAGTGTCATGGTGTATCACTTTTCAGCGAAAACTATAGATCACAGATAACTGGCGTTTGTTTTGTGTGTAGTAGTAGCACAGAGTCACCTTTCGATCACAACAGCGGCCGAATTTCAGAAACTGTGGTACTGTGGTAGATATGGTGGTTGTAAGTGGCCGACCAAGGATATTTTCGTATTTCGACTGTATCCGCATATGTCACTTTTCTGCCACAACTACATAGCATAGAGCATTGGTGTTTGTGTTTGGTAGTAGAATCGAATCTCATGTAGTGCACTATGGTTGTTAGATGTCGATAGCTATGGGGGTGTGGGAGAAATGGGGGTTGAAAGTGGTCGACCTGTGGCAATTTCATACTTCTGCCAAAGACAAAAGTGTCATGGTGTATTACTTTTCAGCGAAAACTACAGATCACAGATAACTGGCGTTTTGTGTGTAGTAGTACCACAGAGTCACCTTTCGTTCACAACAGCGGCCGAATTTCAGAAACTGTGGTACTGTGGTAGATATGGTGGTTGTAAGTGGCCGACCAAGGATATTTTCGTATTTCGACTGTCTCCGCATATGTCACTTTTCTGCCACAACTACATAGCATAGAGCATTTCTGTTTGTGTTTGGTTGTAGAATCGTATCTCATGTAGTGCACTATGGTTGTTAGATGTCGGTAGCTATGGGGGTGTGGGAGATATGGGGGTTGAAAGTGATCGACCTGTGGCAATTTCATATTTCTGCCAAAGATAAAAGTGTCATGGTGTATCACTTTTCAGCGAAAACTATCGATCACAGATCTCTGGCGTTTGTGTGTGGTAGTAACACATAGTCACCTTTCGATCACAACAGCGGCTGAATTTCAGAAACTGTGGTTGTGTGGGAAATATGGTGGTTGTAAGTAGCCGACCAAGGATATTTTCGTATTTCAACGAAAGGCATGTGTCTCCGCAGATTTCACTTTTCTGCCACGACTACATAGCATAGAGCATTGGTGTTTATGTGTGGTAGTAGAATCGTGTCTGTTGTCGTGCACTATGTTTGTTAGATGTCTGTAGCTATGGGGGTGTGGAAGATATGGGGGATGAAAATGGCCGACCTGCGGCAATTTCATATTTCTGCCAAAGACGCATGTGTCATGGTGTATCACTTTTAAGCGAAAACTATCAATCGCAGATCACTGGCGTTTGTGTGTGGTAGTAACACAGAGTCTCCCATCGATCACAGCGTTGGCCGAAATTCGGTAACTGTGGGAGTGTGTGAGATATGGTGTTTGAAATTGGTCGATCATGAATATTTTCGTATTTCATCCAAAGACTTGTGTGTATCCGTAAATTTTACTTTGCTGCCGGAACTACATCGCGCAGAAGACTGGTATTTATGTGTGGTAATAGTATCGAGTCTTCCATGGTGCACTATGGTGGTTAGATGTCTATAGCTGTCAATATGAATTCTTTACAATCACGAACGAAGTCGTGGGTACCAGCTAGTTATTAATTATAATTCATTTTACATTGATGTAGTAGGAACATCTCCATCCTTTGTTAGTTCACACCTAAGGGCAGGATCGTGACGCCAACAGGTTAAGGACATGATGATCAAACTTACTCCTTTATTAGTACTGATAATTCTTCTAACTCTATATTTGAGATCCTAATTACCTAAAATTTTGAGCGCTCTGGTGGCTCAGTGGTTAAGGTGTCTCAGTGGGGTGTAATAGCTCCCCGGTTCGAATCTCTGTCTCGGCGGGGTTTTCATAGGCCCTTAAACCGGCCTTCACCTCTGGCATAACTTGCTATGTAATGTGAAGTGTGCCAAAACGCTTCCGTTGTTCGGCTTCCACGATACACTGTACGTCTCCTGTACACGGTAGGATTGTCGGGTTAGGTAAAGGCGGCTACGACAGGGGCACAAAGCGCAACCAATAGAATCCCTGTCACCAGGTCATTACGACTACACGGAATTATTGTTATTATGTAAAATTTAAAAAATTTCTTACCAACTGACATTTGCAAAACTTTTGCCTGAGTCCACAAGCGCTACAAAAGTATTCTCGTTGTTCTTGGTCAGCCTTTAGAGTTTCAATGTCGCAATCATAATTTCATCTCTTGTGGCCCCGTTTTCCCTAAATCCAAACTGATCTTCAACCAATATCTCTTCCACTATCTGTTTTTCTGCATGTTATTCTAATTACTAATTTTGAAGCATATGATGTTCGACTTTTAGTATGATAATTTTCACATTTGACATCTCATACTTTCTTCGGCAATGAAAAGATGATACCTTTATTAATATTAGTTGCAGTCTCTCGTGTTAAATTTTGAAAACAGTTTGAATAATCTTTGGCTTCTTTTTTTATCATAGCCATTTTAGAATTCTGCTGGAATTTCGTCAATTCTGACTTCCTTATTTGAGTTCAAATCTGTTGAAGTTCTGTTAAATTCTGTCCTGAAATGGAATCCACTTAATTATCAGTGTTATCACGGTCTTATCTTTCCACCACATTTTTTGATCAAATCATCTTCATTATACAGATTCTATATGTATTACTTTCTTCTGTTAGCTCTATCTTCTGAGATTTAAGGATGTTTCTCATCTGAACCGTTAATGATTATAAATCTTTTCATCATTTCTCAAAAATTCTGGTTGAACTTCCGAGAGACAGCATGTACTTTTCCAAATCTATCTCCGTTTATACTTCTTCGCACTTTCTTTGCAGCCATTTCTTTTGAATTCTCTAATGATCCATCAACTAAAAAATTTCTTCTGCTGCAATTCTTTCAGAGGCACTTCATAATATGAGATTCTTTCAATTTGTTCACTTCAAGTCAGTTTTATTAGTGCTGATTCTTTAATCTCTTGAATTTCTGCTTGCTCATCATAACTATCTGATTGCAGTCACAGTCTATATAAGCTGCCGAGTAAGCTAGAACTTAGTTTCTCAGTATCTGTTTAGTCACTGTATAATCTAGCTGATATCTACCTATATCCTCTGAACATTTCCAGATGTATATCATTCGTGTATAATTCATAGACAGCACGTTTGCTGTGATCAGTTTATAAACTTCACAAAATTCTCTTGTATCTTTCTACGAATCCAAAACTTCCTATAGTATTCTCTTTTTTCCATCTTCCAAGTAGAATTAAAATTTCCTCTTCCTTCAGATATTGGATTCATTCTTCAATTTCATTTCATATTTTCTGTATTTCGTCGCCATCGTTTTGTGGCGCGGGAGTATATGCTTGTAGTAATGTGGTTAGTGCAAAATAAATTTCTATCCTCATGAAAATAGTTCTATTGCTAAACTGTTCATGATACATCATTACAAATACTGTATTACTAACTGCGATGACAGCTTGTGTGCTAATTAGTCTATATTCACCAGGTCCGATATCCCGTGCATCAATCTACTTTATCGCACTAATACCAATAGCATCTAATTTAAGTCGTTCAATCCCTCTTTTAAAGTTATGTAATTTTTCTACTCTATTCGTATTTATATCATTCCATGCCCCTACTCGTATAATGTTTGTATCCATTCTGATAACTCGTCCCCCTGACCAGTCTCCACCCGGAAAATCAATTGGATGATTATTGCGACTGTGGATATTGTGCGCAGGAAGAAACCATCATTCCATTTATAATTTGATGGGATTACTTGGCATGGGTCTTTCGTTCAGTTAATCATTTCTTATTCATGGGCCTTTAAGAGCCTTTTAAAACAGTAGGAGCACGAGGAAGCCTTGAATCACGCCACACAGCTCCGTTTTTTGCAGTGGACGACTTCAAATATCGGAAATCGTACATTCGACAGAGACTCATCCGTTTCAATGTGGTGCATATGCTAATATTTGACTGGAATAGGATAATAAAGTCTCTCCTAAATCCTTACACTCCTATGACGGAATTGTCAGAATTACAGCTCACTTTTTTTACGTTCGACCAGAACTTCTTTGGTATTTCTCCGAGACTTTTCTAAAGCGAATTGCGACTAGAATCGTTGAATGTTTGACACATTGCGTTTTCCACATTTGATTTAGTACATAATCTTCAGAATAACGTGCTTTTTTTATATAAACTTAATAACATTTTGTCACTACTTCTTAAATTGTAAGTAACTGTAAAATCTAGTAGAAGGTGGTGAGTACCATTTGCACTTTCCAAAGCATCTTATTCTTCCGAGAAGTCAGAAACGGTGCTCCTGGAATCGACGCAGATCTGAGCGACTTAGTTCAGTTTCTTTATTGGCTCTTTCTCAGTTATTGGCCGCTGGTTTGGCCAGGTAATTGAATTAGTTTCCTTCGGGAGACCATTAGTCTCAATTATCTGGCTACCGCCTTTAGCTCCGTTGGAAAAGAAAGCTCCTTTGAGATTAACTTCAGTACTAATTGTTTCGCTGTTTTTGCTGAAGACGGATGATTACGGCAAGAAAGGTGCAAATCAATAAGTCAAAATGAGCGTAATGGATAACAAAGATTCACACACAGTTCTAATCAGTTCAGTCACAAAGGAGATTTTACATCCTGTATTAAAATCGGGTCGTAAATTAATTTTAATTTGTAACTGATATTTCTATGATAACATTTAGAACCTTATTTTGGTGTTTTTCCCCACAAATCTACTACCGGGAACTAACCTAATTGTTTTAAGACAAGAATGATAACGTATACAACTTTCGAAGCTATTATTTTTAAAACATGTTGTTCCGATGGTCGCTTTGCATATGTCATCTTGGAAGAGTTTTAATTATAATGAACGCATTAATGAGTGACTGGAGACAACCAATATTTCTTTTAGGAAATATTTATCATCAAAATTTAATTAAGGTAAATTACTACTAAATGCTGTATAAATTAGCTGTAGGCTTTTCCATTGTAACAATAATGAGAGATTTACTAGGATTTTCCCCATCAGTCACTCAACTGTTTTGATATAGTCCTCTATCAGTTCCAGCACTCTGTTGGTATTCACAGATCCACACATCAGCTACAAACTACTTCCGACACAGATAAACTACTTACTCCGAGTTTTATCTTCCTTTATAGTTCTTCTTTGCGATAAAAACATACCAATAGTTACTGACCTATCTCTTCCTCATTTTTGGTAACATACCTCGTCAAACAATTTCTTCGACCCACCAGCCAATGATTTTCGCATTTCATCGATCAATATCATTTTTTTCTGCGTTATATTATAGTTCACATTTCACATGTTTCAATCATTCTTCTTTCTTGCCATCCTAACACGATTAAGTACTTTGCTCCAGTTAATTTTAAAAAGTTTTTGCCAAATAGAAATCAATATTTGAAACTAAAGTGTTACCACGTTTCTATAATACTCCTTCTATGCTATAAGTTTGCTTCCGGTATACATTTTTGTTCAGTTACCTGTGGAGATTTATTTTATTAAATAATAGAATCGTATTACTTGTTTTGGTAACATTTTTTCAATTTAAACCATTGCTATCCTCGTAATTCCTGCCGTACTTCATGACTATCGTTATGGTTTCTTTTATACTTTGTCCAGCTCTATCTCCAATTCGATGACAATCAACAATTTACTTGTATTTTTATTCTTTTCTGCAAATAGGATTATTTTTAAGAACTTGTTTCTCCTTGAACAATTGTTATAGACCAGGGGTATTCAATTACTGTATTACGTAGTGACTTCAGATTTGTCCTCGATATCGACTAGAATCTACACTAGAAATACTAAAACACTTTGAAGTATTGCCTATTAGAAATTAATTTATTAATTCTTTACTCTCATAAATTATCATACCATAATTGTTAATTATGTATGTAATCACTGGTGGGATTAGTATGTTGCTTAATGAAAATGAATAACTCCGCTGTCCCTATAGTTTGACATTAATTTGTACTTATTCGATAAGAAAACGTCATCAAATTTGACAATGGTAAACAAATAAATTAAAAACAAAATCTCAACAGATCAAAGCATGAGTTTTAAAATTTTCTCAGGGTTCTTTTAGAGCGACTGAGCGTGGGTAATGTTTTCAAGGTTATTTTGTACTTTGACTTTACTCGATGGTAGCAAAGAAGTTTCTCAAGTTAGTCACTTGGTAGGTTCACCAGGAATAACATTTGCGGTGATCACAAAACTGTGGTAATTATCAGTTCGTTGAGGCGGCGACCGTAACGCTGCTTGAGGTTGATTGCATCCCGGTGAGACGGTCGAAAGGATGCGTGATTTCTTGGACGCTCAGTTACCTGACCCATTTGTCCCTCGTGTGAGACCACTGCGCTCCTGTCTGGTCGACGCCAACCTTAGAACATAAATAAAATCATACCACTCCAAATTTCGCTGCTGCACCAAAACGGCTTTTTCGTCGCAGGCTGGCTCACGCGCGAATCACAGGTTGACTTGCCAACCACGCGCTTCCGCGCACATTGTTAAGCACTCTCTTTCTATACGCCGACAAATTTCTCTCCATAGATTTGGGTAGCCCTCGAGGTCATCAGCTCAGGAATGTCGCTAGTTGTAGCGTTACAAGACTAATTTCCACCCTCGCCTGGTCTGTTCCTGCCACAGGCTACAGCTCTAGGGTGTCCAACTTCACGTATAAATCTCTGTAAATAGAGTGCATCTGCTCACTGGCGATGAAATAAAACTTGTATCTATTACATTTTGTATGTTGTGAGCGAAGTAAGAAAAGTTTTTAATTTCGGGTAACCATGGTATATGCTCTAATTTCAAAGTGCATTTTATTTTAAATGTATCTATAATAACTTTGATCAGAACTGAACGACAGCATCAAAAGAGTGTCGCTACCTAACCTGGTATTGAATCTGGCATTTGTTTTTTCGCCAAGCAACTGTCATCTGATTAAATGCGAAATATGTGTTTGATCGTTAAAGATTTTATTGTTTTCGCAGCCATAATATTAATCTTTATATATAAAGATGAATGTATGTTTGTTTGTTTGTTCTTCATACAAATCCACAGTTTTCATCCGATCTCGATGAAACTTTGCACACTTATCCTTTGAAACATGGATAAATACTGTCTACATTTGTTTGAAAAATTTTCTGTATAAATAATACATGTTGTCTTATACTTTCGAAAAATTACTGGACGGCGATAGACAGACGCGTTCAATATGGTCGTCTCTGGAGTGTTTTTCCGTGTAGCGGTCAGACAGCTAAGTGGTTAAAGCGCTTACTTACAAATGTTTGGGTCGTGGTCTACGGTTCAAATCTCCGTGAAGGCAAAGATTTTTAAAAATTGTTTTTGATCGTAAGAGTTACGCCTGTGCCGTAGGTTATTCGGATTGAATGTTAAACTGTAGATATCACAAAGTTAGGGGTGCAATGCCAGGCAAATCGTAGGTAGTCTTGCAATGCTGTAGGTGGGCACTTTTTTACGTTATAGTGATCCGTCAGGTATTGTTCGCAGTAATAATATTATAGATACGGAAGCAAGTCTCTGTCTTTTTGTTACGTTTTGACGACTAAATGGCTATGTCAATATTGATGGAATTTGATAAGAAAATCTGTATGAAGGGCACAGGACATTTTTTCCAGTATGATTAACAGTTGTAGTCACGAAATTTTGAGACCTTATCGAATGGTGACAGAAAAATGTTGGAAATTGATTCTCTTCAAGAGACAGGTTTGACGGTAGAGTGATATAGTGATAGCTTTCCTATCATATTGTGCCGACTCGATATTGGTTGGGACTAATCTTTCGTTACCAACAACTTTCTATATTCAATCCTGGAAAAAAAAATCTGAATCCACGCGTACGAAGTCGCGGGTACGAGGCTAGTATAGCCTAATATAATTTGTTTACGGAATTAATGCTGCGTCGAAATACTCCTACTTCCTCTTCTTCCCGACGTATCGACCAGGGCTTAGGTCTTCATCAGGGGCCGTCCACCGAATCTGCTACAGACTGTGATCTGCTGGAGACTGGCATGCTGGTTGTTTGCGTATTTGTACTGTCGATTGTTTGACAATATCGATTACCCAGAGATATGCTTTTTTATGATTTAATATCTGTGGGTCCAGTGTTAATTATTTATCTAACAAACATTTCCAAATCTGGCTAAGACCATAACCACCATCCTTGTTGAGGTTGTTGGGCTGTTTGAATGTTTCAAAAGTCTCTCGTACTTTTCTTTCTAGAAAATCTTCTGTTTTACCTAGCACTCTTGTATTTTCCCACAGTATTTCATGTTCTTCTTCCATCTGGTGTTCGGCAATAGCTGATTTCGTGGGATGCCTCAGACTTGTGTTCACATATCCTGACGGCTACGGCTCGTTCGGTTTCGCCTATATACACTTTTCCTCAATTACAAGGTAAAGACCTTTTTCATGTACGCGTTTTTCGCCTTGTTCATTAACAATGTTTCATGTGAAGAATGAGGTTACTTACAGTAGAATCTTTGTAATATACATAAACAAACATGACTGAAAAATTTCGATAATTCGCCAATGGTACTGTTATTTACCGCTACATACAAACAAGAGCAATAACCAGTATTAGAAGTCCACCTTTTTAAAAACGATGATATGTACTGTAACTAGAAGCTAAAAACTGTAAAGGCATTGGCAATAACCGGTTTGGAAATACTGCACATACGCGCCAGAATCAGTTTTTACGGTATTTGAGATAAATTACCGTGCGACTAGCACAATGGGCATGTATACTATTGTTTGGGACTCTTACAAAAAGTGTTGAGGGAGAAATGGGATAAGGAGAGGGGAAGAAACAGGCCTCTCATTGTTGGCGCTCTAGGTAATAATGCGCGTGACATTACTGGCCGGGATATACACGAAAGGTTTTTTTAATTAAAAAATGGCTTTCGGCAACTGAGGCCATAAAGCCAGCTCAATGTGATTATTATAGTTTCCAGTTAATCAGTCATCCAGTATATAAATTGGAACTTCTAAGTATGGACACCACAGGGAGACAGGACATTCACACAACGCTTAAACACCCATGCTCTCGGCTGGACTCGAACCGGCGACATTCGACACGCTACCGATGCCGGCTACACGAAGGGTTCGGCCGCCGATTGGCAGAGTTTCAGTTTACCGCGCATTCACTTCCGCCGCCTCCATCTACCCTACCCCGGTAATCGCACAGGGTAAATCCGACGTACAGTTTAACGTGTACTCCGAAAGAGAGAAGAGTTCTGGCGTACATCACATTTCACAGCTTGCAGTGCCAGAGGTGAAGATCGAGTAAAAGGCTTTGAAAATCCCCGCCGAGACAGGGATTCGAACCGGGGACCCTTCGATCTGCGGTCAGAGGCATTAAGCACTGAAATAAGAGAACACTCAATACAGAGCACAGGAGTAATGCTGCAGGAATTGGTCAGAGAAGATTTCGAATTACCAAGAAGTTTCTGGCCTGCAACGTAAAGTAATTCTAATACTAATATTATTATTACTAATTTATCGTAACAGTAAGTAAGGAAACGATAAACAAATGTGTAATATTTAGTATGTGAACACATTCAGCCCATTAACAAGAAGAAAAAACTTTAATCACAGTGGTAAATTATATCCGGATTATTTCAAAAGTCTGATTTTTATTTGATCTGCTCTCCCAGATTGATTCTGTAGTAATAAATTCTTCAGTTATACAGTGCGGATATAATTAAGTGGTAAGTAACATTTAATCAGGTGAAAGAAAACAAGTTATCATAACTGGATAAATTAATTTATTGATTTACTAGTGTAAGCCCGGGACCGTTTTTAGCGTATCGTCACGGGTAGTTTTTAGAATGAAAGATTATGGCAGGATGATTTGATTGATCAGACATAATCTTGACCTGAGTTTCAAGATGAATAAAATCTCTTGAGCCTGAAGAACTCAGAAGTAATAATAGAGGTAGGTATTAAACACGAACAGGGACGATGCGCAATTGTGTAAATGTTTAAAAGGTCATAAACTCGAACTTGCTTAGATACAAACTTGACTTGTATTTGATCCTTAATGTTCACTCTGCAAAATTTAAAAAAAAATCCTGTTTGCTTCGAAAGTATTGCGTTGTTTTTTATTATTATTGAGAATGGACAAACACTTATAATGTAATCATTGGTCATAGTATATGTAATGTACATAGAACTTACTACACATTATATATAATTAAGTAGTTGAGGAACTCAGAAGAAAAGGATTGCCAGAGTAGTTGATTCGGTAAGGTATTTGGTCTGATGTCCACTGAAAATATCCTAATAACTCACGTACAATGAACATGAATAAATACCATCGACAAAATTAGTCAGTAAAATACCTGAAA